>JAEQML010048816.1:0-52602 GCA_016904865.1 Pissodes strobi | reverse complement strand
GTTACCGAGAAGAGTGCAAACCAGCCTTTATAAAACACAGAATATTAACATTACCATCTGAGTATATTTTGCAAAATCTTGTTTATGTTAAAAACAATCTTGACTTGTATACCAGCTTTATTGACATCCACGACCATAACACAAGAAATAAAAACAGTTTAAGACCGAACTATCACAGATTGCAAAGATGTCAGAATGGCCCAGGATACCATGCTGTTAAACTTTTTAATAAACTACCACAACAGGTAATTAGCCTAAGCAACACATTATTTAAGAGAAAAATCAAAGATCTGCTTATCGGTAGTGCCTTCTACTCCTTAGATGAGTATTACAACTCCACACTCAGTTGGTCGAATAACAAAGTACGATCCGGGTAAAGATTAAACGTTTCAAATCAGTTACATTTATTATGGCCATTATATGTAGAAAAAAAAAAATCTATTTTATATTTTATTGTAACTAAATATATGTATATTTTTAACTGTACCAAGTACCTTAGATTTATTTATTTGTTTGTATGTCTAAAGTCTTACATGACTGTTAAACTTTTTAGACTGATTAGATGTTTCTATTTGTGGTTGTTTCTCTTGTTCTTGTTAAAATTAAGATTGTAGCATAGATTTAAGTATCGCATTCTTTTAAAAAGAGATACTGTTTGACTTGTGTAAACATTATGTGTACTAGCACCAATAAAGAATTTGAATTTGAATTTGAATTTACTCAGTCGAGTCAGTTCAGAAGCGCTTCCTGAAATACTTAATGTTCAGGGAAGATGGCTCTTATCCTCAGCGAGGTCTGAACCATGATCTTATCCTGTCGAGGTTTGCAGAGTTGCCTTTGGCGGTTTGTCGCGACTCTCAGTCACTATCATTTCTCCATAAGCTTCTTTCCTCTAAAATCGACTGTCCACTTCTGTTGGAACGCCTATCATTTCACGTACTTGGTGGTACCAGACATCAACCTACTTTTTCGCTTGAATTTGCGAGGTCAAATATCATATGCCAAAGTCCCATTTACAAAATGTGCCACAATTTTAATCGCATTTCCGCTTTTTGCGACATAAACTTCGACAGCTTACCAACTGTTTTGAGGTACCTGCGAGAGGCGTCTGGTTACTCCCTTTAGTTTATTAGTGTTATGTATACCAATGGGTATTATATATATTTCCTTTTTTTATATTTACATATATACATCTATTAACGTTGTGATTTGCTGTTATTATTATCGTAACTTGTTATGTGCTTGTATGATTAGTTAGCATTTGTAGGATTTTACTTCCTCTTATCATATACATACTTATTTGAATTTCTTGTAATTGGGCCTGTTGGAAATATATGGCTATTTATTTATTTATTTATGATATTTACACATTTATCGAGTCTCGTTTATACTACAACACAAGCAAATAATTTTCCAAAGTTTGACTGATGTGTCAGCATCATTAAACAGGATATACTCGCACAGGGCAGATCACTGATAAACATCACAAACAGAATTAGTCTTCAAACTGAGCACCACTAGAACAACCATACTAACCATTCGTCCCGCTGACAATTTTTTAAATAAAAACGCACAACCTTTTCCAAAATCACAGAAAAGAGAAGAATTACATTCAAAAATCAAAGGCGCCGATGTACTAATGACAGGAGATATTATGCCACGTACTATATCCATACTCTTTAAAAAGATATTGGACCATTCAGGGTGAGTTCCAGTATTAGGCATATTCTTGAAAAGTTTACAAGCTATTGCGGAAATCACTGAACTTCTGCCCATCATATCGACGAACTTTAGGCTATTAAATTGTCCGATCACCATACTCATATGTCATAATGTCATAAAAATTATTACCTGTTTGCCAACAACTTCATCCAATTTCTTGTTCAATTCTTTAATGATGTCATAAATTTGGTTCTGCCCTTGGAATATTTGCCTCAATTCTCGTTGATTGTCAGATTCAAACCAATCTTCTAAATCAGGTTCTTTCTGAAAATACCCAAATAACACATTAGTATTTATGCCTATCATTTTTAATATATCTACACAGAATTCTTATAAGGCGAAATAAAACATCTACAATATTTCCAAAAATTCAGAACTAATAATATCAATGCAGATTGTAATTTTGACCTAAAAATCTCTTCAACTAAAACCAAAAATGTGTATTGTATCATATGACCAACGGATCGACGTGAGTTTTATAGTGCGCTTATTAGAAATGTTTAAAGTAGAACAATACAAAACAAAAACCCTGAAATCATACCTGCTCATTGGGGTGTTCTTTCCTATAGTCCTCTTTTTGTTGCTCAAGCTTCTTTTGATAATCCAAATACTCCTGTTGCAATTTCTGCTGATCTTCACTTAAAGCTTGAAAAAAGGAACAAGTCAAAAAACACTAGACTAAAACTAAACATATAATATGTATAAGTGAAACACACACATTCATACCTTGTTGGCCAGGCGCCGTAGCTCCTGGTGCTCCATAACTGCTTGTCAAGAAGTGTATAACATCGTGGTCATCAGCCAGTCCACCAGTAGCGGCCGACACCCCAAAGTATCCGTTCTTCGGTAGGACAACGTTTTCTACACGGAAACACAATTCGTAGTCCTGCTCGCTATTGGTCATACCGTTGTGGAAGAGCAACGTTAAAACGTTATTGTAATAATCGATTTTCGCCCTGGTTGGGAACGGTTTGTTCCGGAAATCTCGCAGGCAGCCGGACAACTGTTGAGTAGTTCCATCGCTATAAACAAAAATCTCAATGTGCGTATTCACAGTGGTATCGTCGGCAATTGTTGGCTTAGTGGAAGATCACTAATAACAATTATGAGTACTATAATTCTTTGGGAACAGATAGAACACCGTTTGCTCTAACTAGTTGACATTATTCCTGCAGATATAGATGGATCGCTGCCCTTGTCAAAGTGAAAATAGTTCAATTAATTTCAAAGAATATTGTGAGCACGCAGCTTTGCTAAGGTCGTAGAACAAAGCCAAAAAATTAATCTTATATCCAAAACTATCCATTATATGGGTTACTTTTATTGTAAATCTTTGCTGTTATTTTGAATTTAAATTAAAATTTGATGATTATATCATTTGGCTACGAATGCTACCTTGGACCTGACAAGCAGAAGCTCTGCTGATGATCTTAAAATTATCATGCCATATTTTCTATTTCATTAAACTAAATCGAAATAGGCAGTTAGTATCGTTTTCGTAACAAAGATCCTAAAATGCTCTTATGGATTCAAGTTACAAGAATTTCTTGGATTGGAACACCTATGCAACTTTTTATGAAATTATGGCAAATATTACAAAAATCTCAGCCGCCAATATGATTGAAGCAAGTTTTCTCTGCCTCTAGTGGGGTAGCTATGAACATCTTTATGAGTCACGAAATTTTGGATGTTTTGTTTTACATATAGTAGGCACTCATATACAAACATACATGTCACAGTCATCAATTTCCACTCTCTAAAAATATGCCTATAGTTTTGCCTGTAGCTAAGATCTGCCATCATTCTAACTGTCCTTCTTTGAAGACCAAATATTCTCTTAACATCTGCTGCGTGCCCCCATGCAATAATTGCATATGCAATGTGTGAATGAAATAAAGAGAAATATGTTGTACGTAGGACTTTAACAGATACACTTCTGGAAAGATTACGAAAATATTATTTCCAAACTTCTTGGTAAGAAAGTGCAATGTGATTGCGGACCTAAGATGACAGCCAAGAACTTAACGTCAGCTTCATTTTGAGCATTTATCTCTCTCACAGAAAAAATCATTTGCAATCATCGATATCGATAACCGGGAGTAGATTAATCGGTCGAATGTCCTCCGGTCTTTGCATCCTTCGGTACTCCCAAACTAATCCATAGATAGAGAAGTAATAACTAAATTTAACAGGGGATATCCTATTTCATAATCATAATCATAATTATTTGGTGCTTCTGTACAGTAGTACTTACACAAGTCATAATATAGATGTGGCAACAATAAAATCCTTAAATAATACACCTACAATACTGCACACACAATAGTTCTCCAAAAACATCTATGTAACAAATTAGGTCACAATATGTGGCAACAAAAAAAATCCTTAAATATTACACTTACAATACAGCAGACACAATAGTGATTTAAAGAACATACATGTAGTACAATGTCATTAAAAGTTAAAACATCAAAAATACAACAGTTATAATATTAAAATACAACAAATTTGAAATGCAAAACACCAAGTACAGGAGAACAAATTTGCAAAATTAAAAAGTAAAACCCAAAAATTCCTCAAATGAGTAAAAGGCATTTTGAATCAGTCTCTTTACAGTTGTCTCAAATTTTACAAGTGAAAGTTATCGAATGCTGTCCGGCAGCTTATTGAGCCATTCTGACGTTTCAAACGATGGTATATAGGAACTAAATCCGTTTTAGTCCGAGTATTGTAGTGGTGCAAGCCCTGATGCACTGCATAAGAGTGGATGTTCTTTCTGATATGCAACAGGTTTTCCAAAGTATATGCAGATAGAAAAGTCAATATTCGGTGTTCCTTGAATGCGTGTCTGCAATCAGCCCTATAGGCGAGGCCATAGACTAATCTCACCGCCCTTCTCTCAAGCCTGAATATGAGAGCTCCCTCACTTGCATGACCCCATGTCACTATTACGTATGTAATATGGCTATGCAAGAGAGAAAAGTAGGCCTGCCTCAGCACCTCATTCGTAACGCAATGTGACAAAGTTCTTAGCATGAAGATGTTAGAGCTAAGTTTCCTAGTCAAAAAGTCTATATGGGACTACCAAGCCAACCTAGGGTCAAGATGTACTCCCAAAAATCTAACAGACCTTTTCATTTCCTCCTGCGGGAGCTGTCTCAGTGAAACTGTCACCTGTTCCGTCTTTGACGCATTCAGAAATAATTGGTTTGCAGCAAACCAGTCCTCAGCGCTTGACCGAGACCCCACAGCCCCTGCCAGCGATTCCTCTCGATTTTCTGCGGTAACTGATATTGTGGTGTCGTCTGCAAACAGAGTAAACCTTGCTAGTCAATCAGCATGAGGGAAGTCATTGATGTATATTAAAAAGAGCAGAGGTCCCAAAACAAACCCCTGTGGAACCCCAACATTGACTGCTCTCTCATCAGACTGCTCACGACCCAACCCACCGACACAGCTTGGAATCTATTGCTAAGAAAAGATTTAACAATTGCCAGGCTATCTGGATGAAAGTTATAAATATTTAGTTTATTAAGAAGCAGGTCATGCGGGATACAGTCGAAGGCCTTGCTAAGGTCACAGAAAGTTGTGGTCAAGAAACTGTTATCCTCACAAGCCCCAGTATGTCCGTCACGAGTTCCAGTATTCCCAGAGATGTACCCCGATCCCTGCGAAAGCCAAACTGAGAGTCTGTGAAGATACGGTGTGATTCAAAAAATTGACATATCCTTAGGGCCATGCACTTTTCAAAGACTTAGTATGTCTGGAAATATACACTCTCTAAAAGTTAGGTTGATGAGCCTCGTTAATGATATCAGGAATATATCAATGATACTCTTAAGAAGAACAACACTAAAACCATGCATGTATCTACTGTTTTTGCTCTTCTGAGAAGCACACACATCCCTTGCCTCAACGAAACTCACTTCCTCAAACCTGAATTTCTCCTCTGGTATGTTACCTACCATTTGTGTAGTCTGGATTGGATCTACTTTAGTCAACCTGATATTCTTTTGTATATTATAGGCTATATCTACAGGGGAAATATTGACATCTGTCTCTTTTTGTTTGACTCCCCTATATTCATTTATTACGTTCCACATGCATTTGACAGGATTAGCTGCATTTTTTATTAAGTTATTATTTGCCTGTTTCTTGGCATCTTTTATTGCATTTTTATGAAGATATTTGAAGGACTTTATTCTCTCCTGCAGATGAGAGGATGGAAAAATAATTAATCATGTCATGGAGAGAGTGTAGATGGGTACGCATATTCTTTAGATCCCATTAAACCAGTTTATTTTATGATTTGATTGTTTTTTTACGATATATGTGTTTTCAGGAAAAGCAATCCCCAGTTTATCTATAAAAATGAAAAATTTTGTATTAACATTTGAGGCTGAATTACTTACAAAGAAAAAGTCCGTTCTCTCAACAATATCAAAAAAACTTCAGTTACCCTCGCCAGTTAGTGGCCTCAGAATCCGTGTAACGGGCACATTATCCTGAGGGATGATGAGAGAAGCGACCTCCAGTAACTGGCCATAATGATCCGAGAAGTCAGTCGCTAGCCTGTCCGATGCACAGCCATCAGCACTAAAGTTCAGGAACAGATTGTCCAGACAATAATTGTTGCCTCTGGTGGCTTCCGATATTGTTGAAAAAAGGCCATATGAGCTCAGTAGATTACAGAGATCAGTGCATTCCTTCTCTCCCGTGCCAAACCGGACATTGAAATCACCAGCCAACACAACCTTACCTTTCACATCAAAGGTGTTTAAAATACATTCCAAATTGCTTAAAAATGTGTCAAAACAGCCTGAGGAGGACCTATAGATAGCTAAAACGTTGATATTTACACCCTTAACGATTTTGGATTTCCAAAAAGCCTTCGATGTGGTTCCCCATGATAAGCTTATAAGTAAATTATTCACTTTAAATATTGACAAACGTGTCATTTTGTGGTTACAAAACTTTCTTCAGGGGAGAACACAACGAGTTATGGTGGATGGGTCTGTTTCGTCGGAGAAGGCGGTTACGTCGGGCGTTCCTCAGGGGAGTGTTATTGGACCTTTGGCCTTCTTAATATTCATTAATGATTTACCTTTGGGCATTTACTCGAGTGTGCTGCTTTTTACTGATGACTGTTTGATCTACCGCGAGGTGAAAAATCTTCAAGACATGCTATCTCTCCAATTGGATTTGTTACGGATTGAGGCCTGGGTTCAAGTCAATGGTATAAAGCTAAATGGTTCTAAAAGTCAGTTCATCACTTTTGGTAAAAGAAGAATAGATTCTGTTTATAAGATCTCTGACAATTTAGTATCTTCAGTCAACCACCTTAAATACCTGGGTGTGGATCTGGCATCTGATCTCCATTGGGATTTTCACATAGGCAATTTGGTTAGAGATGCGTATAGAGTGCTGGACTTTGTGATGCGAAATCTAAAAAAGGCATCGAGAGACACTCAGGAGAAAACATATTTAACATATGTCAGGCCCATCTTGGCATCAGTTTGGCATCCTCACCAGGTTGGTCTCACGAATGAGTTGGAGATGGTTCAGAGGAGGGCTGTGCGTTGGGTCTATTTGAATTTCCGCCGAGATTTTAGCCCCTCTACGGCTTTAATTGACTTGAAGTGGCCTTCTCTGAGTTATCGGAGAGAGAATTTCCTGAGGGTGGTGATTTATAGGGTTCATTCTGACCTTCCCTCCCTGCATGACTTGAAAACGTCTCTGCGACCACCCAATTACATTGGGCGATATCATCATCCCTACAAAATTGAACCCCCTAGGTTTAGGTCGAGTGTAGGGTTTTATTCACCTTTAAGTGTAGGAGTGGGACTGTTTTCCCCAGTCTTTACTCATTTAAGCAATCAATCAAATGACTTATTTAATAATTGAGTGATGTACTTTAGATGTTTATATGTTAGATAGTTTTATATTTCTTTAAAAGTTTGTTTTTATATTTAAACATATTCTTAGTACTTAAGTTAGTGTATATTAGTTAAGCAATATTGTGCAGCCACCAGCCTTTAAGGCTATTGATTATAATTTTGATAAATAAATAAATAAATAAATAAATACACACGTGACTTCTATACACTTTTCAATATTAAATATATTAAAATCGTCCAATACCTTATATTCAAAACGCGGTGACAGTAGGAATGCTGATCCTCCGCTCCGCCCCTGCGATGAGACCTACTAAATACAATGGCAGTGTTGAAATTATTGATTCGCAGGTGAATAGCTTCCGCATTTGTTAACCAATGCTCGGTAAAGCATATTATATCTAAATCCTTGTCAGCTAAAAACGCCTCCACTTCATTGATTTTATTTCTTATGGACTGAGTGTTCAGATGAAATATGTTCAATTTAACCTGGGGTCCACAGTTTGCCTTCGTGGTCCTCGGCGTTGCAGGTTGAGAAAATTGGTTATCAGTAATCCCGCTGGCCAGATATCGGTTGACATCCGTGCTTCTTTTCTCTGACTTGGTACGCCCAATTTGAATGAGCTTCTGTGTGTATCCTTCTTAGGATAATTTTCTCGCAGGTGCAGTCAGTTCTGAGATTCAAACATTAGGTAATTCACGATCTGGTCCGCTTGTGGAGAGTAGATCAACATGAGTTGTAAACATATCGTGCTTTTGATTGCTCTGTGATCTGAGGTAGTTTTCTGCTGCCCAAGTGCAAGTTATTTCGTCAATTTTCGTAGTGTTGCCAGAGTTGTTGTGATGAACAGCTGGTGAAAATACCACCTTTACACAACACACTCTCGCTCTGTTATCCGCGATTGTTTCTTTCTCATGTTACTTCATCACTACTTAAAAAATATATACATCCGACATTCCGACACCTAAAAACTTATCAGCGAGTGACCATATAGTGCGTTTACCACAACAACGTCAGTTAAATATCGTGATTTTGCCACATCCATAGGCCGTTTCACCTGCACCGGCAATTTGAGTGCGCCCGGTCTTGGAGACAATGAGTCAACATGATAAACTGCTGGACTGCTATCTCTGCGGTTTGGTCTGCACTGCGAGGGAGGACAAGCATGTGCTGTTCGGTTGTTTCTGCGATTTCTGTGCTCGACCAGTCTGTAGGAACGGCTCTGGTGTGAAAACCGCGACTGAACTCAGAGCTGTTTTGCTTCAAAATCGGGCAAGCTTCTTATGGTGCCCTGAATGTAAGATAACCAATCTAAACCAGCTTAAGATTGGCAAGTCTGATTTAAGCTCTAAACCACATAATCAGACAAACTCCGCATCATCTCTCCCCAATGAGGCACTTCATGTCGAAATTCAATACCTCAAAAAACTGCTAAAGGAAGTTGAGGACAAAAACGATATCCTCAAAAATAATAACGTGCTTTTGTCTAAAATGGTGGCTTCCCTAGAGAAAGACATCCAAAAGCAAGTCAACCATGATGCCCACCCAAAGTACACTCCCGATGCAAACCCAAACCTTGGGGAGCTCCTGAGAGAACACTCCTGCCGAGAAAATAGGAAGAACTTTATCCTCTTCAATTGTGATGAAAATGTTCAAGATATCAGGGGTGTAGCCATGGACGTTGTAAGGCAATGCTCTCCTGATCTTAGTATTCCCATTGATCAACTGGATGTCTACCGCCTGGGTAGGGCAACCGAGGGCAAATGCAGACCAATTAGGGTTGTGTGTGGAACAATTCATGCAGCCTCGACCATTATACGCAACGCTAAAAGACTTAAATCTAACCAATATTTTACCCACCTATCAGTCAGCGACGACAAGACCCCTCGGCAACTTCAAGCCCACCGGGATGCCAGGAGGATTCTGAGAGAGAGATTGGATGCAGGCGAGACCAATCTCAGGATTGTCTATCGTGATGGTGTTCCAAAGATCATATCTCTTAACGACCAAGATTTAAACTAATAACGTCCAACGGGAGTACAACCATTCTATACCAAAATGTTCGTGGTCTTAATACCAAGACACATAATTTCTACAGGAGTGTCTCTTCAGGCGAAAATCATGTAGTGGCCGTGTCTGAAACATGGATTCAGGGGGGAGTGCATGATGCTAAACTGTTCGGGATGAGTACCAAGTCTACCGCAAGGATAGGGACCTTGAGGCTCTGCGTGTGACCAAGGGCGGCGGGGTGCTCCTGGCTGTCCGGCGTGACATCCCATCCGCCAGAATCGACTTAAAACACCTCGAGCTGGATATTCCTAGTGTGGATATTCTTGGTTGTAAGTTAACTATTAACTCTCAGATTATGTTTATTTTTGTAATTTACATGCAGCCAAACTCTCCCCTGGGCCACTATCGGACACTATATAATTATTTATCTGCTCTTAGCCTTATTCATAACAATAGGATGGTCTTGGTGGGTGACTTTAATTTAAACTATCAGGTATCCGACATAGGCTTGTACTCCAAACTCACAGTGTTAAAGGACTTTATGGCATATTTCGATTTAACCCAGTTTAATAACATTTCTAACTCTCACAACCGTCTCCTTGACCTTGTTCTTGCCAACTTCCCCTGCTCTGTTAGAAGAGAAGTGATGCCTCTTGTACCTGAGGACGCCCATCATCCCACTCTTGCCATCGCTGTCGAATGTTCTTCTCTCGGTCGCGATGGCAAGAATTTTCCTACGAACCCTCATAACAGAAACTACAATTTTCGCAAAGCCAATTTTCCATTATTATATTACCTTATATCTGAGACCGATTGGGAATTTCTCGCTGCCTTTTCCGACGTTGATGGGGCTGTCTCGGCAATGTACGGGAAGATCTACGACCTCTTTGATCGGTCAGTTCCGCTGTTTCGCTCTCAAAAACGTAAATACTCCTACCCTTGCTGGTATACTGGGGATATTATTAAACAACTGAAGGCAAAGTCTCGCCTGCACGAGAAGTGGAAAGTTTCCAAATCCCAAACTGATTATAATGCCTTTAAAATAATGCGTGCAAATATCAAAATTAAGATCGACTTAGCATACAAAGAGTTCATTGCACAAACAGAGGACTCGATTGTGAATGATCCAAAAAAATTGTGGAAATTTATTCGACAGAAGCAAAATAGTTCTCATATCTCCGGTGAAATGTTTTTCGGCGATGCTGCCTTCGACTCTCCCAACGGCATTGTGAACGCTTTTGCTGACTACTTCAAAAGTGTCTATGTTGATTCCTCTCCTACCAATGATCATGAGTCTACAGAGAGTGATAATGACAACTCACAAAACATAAATATTCTTGCCCTTGACAATACAGACATCTTATCTGCTTTAAAAGGTCTTAAAAATAAGGAAACTGCAGGGCCGGATGGCATTCCGTCATTTCTTCTGCGGGACTGCGCATCAGTGCTGGTGAAACCTATGCTCTTTATATTCAATCTTTCCATTTCCAGGGGTGTCTTTCCCGACCTATGGAAGTGCGGTAAAATCTGCCCTATCTACAAGAGTGGTAATAAGAGCCATATTGACAACTATCGGCCAATATCCATTTTGTCAAACTTTTCGAAGGCCTTTGAGGTCTGTCTTTACAATAAACTGTGCCATCAAGTAAAACATCTTATTTCTCCGAACCAACATGGTTTCTTTCCATCCAGATCAACTGTCACTAATTTAACTTCCTTTTTAAACACCGCCTATCGTGCCATAAATACTAAGCAGCAACTGGACGTTGTGTATACGGACTTCTCGAAGGCTTTCGACAAGTTGAATCATAGTATCTTGAATCTTAAACTTCAAAGGATGGGATTTCATGACAGTCTGTTACGCTTCTTCGCCTCCTACTTGGGAGGTAGAAGGCAATTTGTCGACTACAGTGGTTACAGGTCTGGGGTCTTCCTGGCATCTAGTGACGCCCCTCAGGGTAGTGTTTTGGCACCGTTTTTGTTCTCATTGTTTATAAATGACATTTGCAATGACATGTCGAGCCATTCCCTCCTCTTTGCCGATGATATGAAGATCTTTCGTGTCGTCCAGGGACTCGATGATTGTCAGCTTCTTCAGCGGGATCTTGACCGACTGAGTGTTTGGTGTGATCAAAACTGCCTTCCACTTAATGTTCAGAAGTGTAAAAAAATGACCATCTCCCTAATAAATAACACGCAGCGTTACAACTACACCCTCTGTGACGCTTCACTCCCTGACTCGGAGGCTGTGCGAGATCTGGGGGTCATTGTGGACAGGAGACTGACATTCAACGGGCACATCAATGAGGTGGTGTCATCAGCTTTAAAAATACTCGGTTTTGTTACTAGGGCTACCTCCGAGTTTGCGAACCCATCCAGCCGAATAAGTATCTATAATTCATTAGTAAGATCTAAATTTCTTTATGCGGCTCCAGTATGGTTTCCTGACTATAATGTGCATGTGGATAGATTGGGTTGGGGGGTCTATCCGCCCAGAGGTATCGACCAGGGCCAACTGCTCAATCGCTTTAAAACCTTATCCCTGAAACACAGCACTGTCTGTGCAAGCCTGGAACTTCTGTATAAGTTGTGCAACGGCTCTGTTGATGCCTCGGATCTCCTGTCCAAGATTAACTTTTTGGTCCCCCACTTCAACACTAGCAGACACCTGGTCTTTTATCTCCCCACACACCACACCAATGTGGCTGTCAAAGAGACCATCTATAGGGCATGCGCCTGGTTTAACATGATGAATAGTGTCCACTGCTTGGACCTGTTTAACTTAACTTTAAAAGGCTTTAAGAGGGAGGTGAAGTTGCATGTTCATCTTGTGTAGTCGGGTATTCTGTATTTCTCATATATATATTTATTTATAGTATAGTAGTTTATTATTGTAAAAATATTTTACTTTTTTGTTATTTTACATTGTCTTGTTATTGGGATAACCTGTTGGACAATAAACCATTTGAATTTGAATGTCATTCTCTCAAATGGTAAATACAATTTAAAAAAAAAATAAAAAATATGGCGGTTTTTGATGTTCATTCTGGTGTACGTCAGGGATCTCACTGCGGGACAGTCCTTTTTATTCTATTTACATCTGATGTAGACAGGGCTATTGCCCACAGCTCATTTTTATCATTTGCAGATGACCTTAAACTTTATCGTCAGGTCTCATCTCTAGAAGACGTACAACTATTGCAAAGTGATATTGAGTCTTTTAATAAATGGTGTGGCTTGAATATAATGGACCTCAATATCGCTAAATGATACAAAATGACTTTTACTAGACTAACTGAACTGGTGAGATTTCTTTACAAAATTTATAATGCACCATTCAAGGAAGTGGAAAGTGTTCAGGGTTTAGGAGTGGAGTTTGACTTCAAGATGTCATTTAATGGCCATATTAGCAATATTGTGTTAATGATTGTCAGGTTTCTGGGCTTTATATAGGTCCACAACTGATATGTCTGTGAATATGTTACGGACAATGTACTGTGCAATAGTTCGACCTATGCTGGAGTACTCGGTCACCCCAGTATGCTGTTCACATTGCAGCCCTTGAAAGGTTCCAAAATAGATTTCTGAGAGTGGCTGCTTATAGACTGGGCTTGGTCCGTGATGACGAGATGAGGGCTTACATGAATGTACAGACAATGCAATGCAACCAATTTCAAGTAGATCTTTGGTTTTTCTTTACAAACTCTTAAGAGGGTTTATTGATTGCCCTGACCTTTTGAGTCTCATTTCATTAAGAGCAGGAGAAAGGAGGACGAGACATGTTGAATTTTTAGAAAACTATAGCCTAATTAAGTTTGCTTTGTTTATATTATTTAGGATTACAATATTATGGAGTATACCAATTTCCCTAACGATACCATAATGGTTGAGAAGCTGGTCAACGGCTGAGATTTGTATTGTCTAATATGATGACCATTTAACATAAAATGTAGTGTAGATAGATATTCATTAGTTGTCGCACTCATGTTATTCTTATTCCTTTTTTTTGGTTTTGGTTTGGGGCGCACCAAACACATTTTAAACACATTTTAAAAAATCTCTGTTTTTGTTTTGTGGCTTTGTAAATAGGAATGTGATGATTCTTTATACAATAAAGCTTTTTTGACTTTGACTTTTTGACTTTGAGGTTCTGAGTTGTTTAGTGTGCCCTTTCATAATCCCAATTATGGTATGAATAAGTCAATCTCAAGTATGCTCAGGTTTGCAAACTCAAAATGTTGAAATATTTACTTTTTTGATTGCCCTTTGAGTGCTACCTTTAAAAAGAGACTGATACCTTTACTTGGCAATGTTTTTTGTAATTCATAAATTGTGTAGGTATTTCTCTATAATAGGTGTGGAGTGGTATTTATAATTCTATTATGTTTGTTATACATAAATAAATTGTACAATTTTTTGTATTTGTAAATTGGCCTTGCCGTAAATAAAAAAAATAAATAAACTTACTTTTGATGGTCAAACAGTTTGGTGCCGTCATTGAATACAGCATAGATGTACGGATTGTTGTGTTTATTATCATTGTCAAATGAGTCAAAGAAGATACCAAGTCCGTTCCACTGATCTGACGAACCAAAAACTTCTCCATCATAGGCACCTTTGTTTTGAGTATACCAAAATGCCTAAAAAAATTGTTTCAATTTAGAAAAAAATGTGATTTAGTTTAAAAATTTGAAATAAAAAAATTACACATAAAGGTAGGGAGGTATTAACCCTTTTTAGGTACAACAAAAAAATATTACGATAAAATAAGGGTTGACAATGAAATCACCACATTTGAGTGGCATTTCCAAGCATAACTTAGAGCCAGTAATGAGCCATATATATTTTATATAATTATTTGTATTTTATGAAACGGCTTGTCACCAGAAATTTACAGCATTTCAAGCGGGACATACTTACCAAACCATCAGCACCAATTCTGCCTCTTCCACTTATTCTAAAAGAAAGATCAACTTCCCAATAATCGAAACTCAGTGGATTCTTCGTCCATATTGCTCCTTTTTGACTTTTCAACGAGGGCGCCAGTCTTACATTTTCGGAGCTTGCTATAGCATCTACAAAAACCAAATGTGGATAGAGGACGTTAGTTTTAAGAAACGTAATTTTTTTTTACCAGAACGGAGCCAGGTATTTTATTAATATCCAATTCGTTAAAAAGAGCTAAAACACTTCACAGCGATATTTCTTTTTTTGGAAAGCCTGTAGCTTCAGGATTAACTCTTTCGATGGTAGATAATTTGGAGATTGTAGGTCTTTATTAATATTTGGCCAAACTTTAATACCCTTCATACATAAAACATAAAAAAAATCCTCAAATAAAATACTGAACATATTTTTTTAATTATATACGTGTAAAATGTTTGATGCAATTTAGGTCGTACGATCTAACTTTTCCCAATATGTTTTTCAACATGTAAAAATGAAAAGCTACATAAGGGGATACGTCGGAACTTGCCTAGAATTTTACTGACGTGTACGAAAAATGTACTTACTTCCTCCATATTCCCAGAACGGTACGGAACCATCTTTTTGTGCTAAATATGGTGGTTTAAAGGAATATTTATACTCGAACTTTTTATGAACTATGTTACCATTGATTGAATTTAATAAAATAATAAGAAATAAAGCAAAAACACTTGCAAAATGGACCGCTGTTTCCATGTTTATATATCTATGGGTACGACAAGTTGGCAAGCCGGGAAAAAGTCAAATTGTAGAACAGCCAACATAAGAATTATCTTGAGATCTGACAGCAATTGCTCATAGGCGCTTTCCAGCTAACGCCAAGTCCTAGGTGAGCGATTTACAGGCGACGCGAACGCGAAGCGCTGGCGATGCCGTACGAAAAGTTAATATAGTCGCACGGCATCGCCACTGTTTCGCGTTCGCGTTCGCTGCAAATCGCTCACGTAGGACCGGGCGTTCGAGATTTGAGCACGCAACCTCGCCCCGACGCGCACAAATGTTCGACGCACGTGTTTCAGCTGTTACCGCGTTTGAAACACAGGTTACTTGCCCCTGAAGAACCTGCAGGATATTTCGTACTTAAAGTTTGAAGTACAAAAACGTTTTATAGGTTATTTAGTTTTGTTTGGTTTGGTTGTTTTGTTATTATTATTATTATTATAAAGATTAAATAGATAGCAAAGCTACAATGGAATAATATATTATTTAATTACTATTTAAGCCGATTGATCCCTTCTGTCTTACTAATTACATACAGACTTGTTTCTTAATCCACATCCTTGGATTTGAAATAACTGGATTAATTTTTAAGTTTGTCACAAGCTCTCAATAATTTTATTTAATTGAAACGATTGAAACCATGCACAAAAGAAACAGAAAAACTCAAAGAAAGCCAAAATAGATTAAATAGAGGCATAGGTAAAGAGCACATAAACAATAACAAAAACGCCTGGAATATGGCCGCGCGCCGCGTGTAGTTCCAGCGCTACAGGTGACAGGTGTGCTCGAAGCGCTCGTGTATCATGCACATCGTTTAAAGCCCAAACATGTGTTCAGCTGGAATGCGACTCATATTTACGCACTCAACGATATGGCAACGATGATGGCTACCCTCCCTTGTCAAAGGCATGTAACATGTGGAGTGGACGTGTGGCACAGTGACTTAAGTAAAGTGACCGTAGACGTGTGGTACGAAGCGGGACTAGAAGACGTTGCCAGTACCGCATCAGAGGACTTCAGAGTTGCGCGCGCATTATACTGTTGACAAACATATCTTTAGGGCTTAGGGTTTAGCGACTTGCTGTCAACTGGTTCGTAGCTTAGTGGTTGGATGCTGAGTCGACAATAGTTCGATTCCAGTGGCACATACGTTTTTATTTTTAATATTATGTTTAATTTTTTTTTTCAATTTGGGCATGCATTCGGTTAGTTTTGGTTAGTTTCTTTTGGATGCGCCCCCGTAGCGAGCAGGGGGCCATGCGTGAAGTGTAATATTAGAAATTTTTGTCAACAATGGGATGCGTGCGCAAGTCTGAAGCCCTTGGATGCGGTAGGAGAACGTCTTATGTCTACAACGTCCGGATCTATTTCTGGCTTAATTCTTTTTTATATATATTATTTATGATTGATGCACTGGTTTGCATGCAACTTCGCGTTACGTAGTATAGAGGGGTTTCTCAATATTAAGTACCTCGGTTTTTGTAAAAAAAGTAGTTTAAACAAAAAATAAATTGTGGATGCACTCCATTTGAGCCGAAAAAATGCCCTCAAAGTGCGCGTTTTGGCGTTAAATTTCCATATAACGAGTTAAATTATAATACTACCTACTATTTTTCCATATAAAACGTGAAAATAAGGACATTTTTAGCAGTATCCGGTGCGGAGAGTAGACGTTGCGCGGGACACATCACATGGCTTCAGAGTTGCGCGCGCATTACATTGTTGTTAGGCACCATATTACTGGTCTTGTAGTTCAGTGGTTGGATGCTGTGCCTGTGATATGGCGACCAGGGTTCGATTCCCGTCCATGTATTTTTATTTTTTTCAAAGTTATGTATGTTTTTTTTTTAATTTGTGAAGGTTTAGGTTAGTTTTATTTGGTTGCGCTCTGGGGCGAGTGGAGGGTATTGCATGAAATGAAAGCGTAAAAATTCGCATCTAAATTTATGTGTTTGTCAACAATGTGACGCGCGCGCATCTCTGAACCCCTGTGATGTGATCCGGGCAACGGTATGCAGATATTTTATTCTTAACCATCTATTCGACTCCTTTCGCCTGACCCTGGGCTTGCGCGTGCATCACAATGATTACATTTGTAAATTGTATTTTTTTTTCACTTCACGCATGGCTCTACGCTCGCTTAGGGGCGCAACCAAACCAAATTATCCCACGGCATGCCCAAAATAATAAAAAAAATAAGCGAGTCTGCTGAAACTCTAGACACTAATGTGTAAACACATCCTATATCGACATTATAGACATGAAAATCTAATGTCATCTTAGGCCGCGTGACCCTGAATATAGGCAACCACTTATTTGGAATTTGTTGCCGATATTCTGACGTTAGAAAGAACACGTTTTACGCTAACGGTTACAGACCGCCTGCAAAACACATTCACGTTACAGATACCTCCTAACGTGCGTTGTTTAATGTTTACATTTGTAACGTTTGCATTAGAATGTCTAATATTACACTCGCTTCGCTCGCTACAAGGGCGCAACGAACAAAAACTAGCCCAAGGGATGCCCAAAATGAAGAAAAAAAAAATACAAATATGACATCAATATTTTGCGCGAAACCCACATCTATGAAGCATCAGCAGATAACCTTAAGAAAATAAAAAAAACACCATTGGGAATCGAACACGGACCGCCGAACCGGAGGCCTAGCATGTTAACTACTGAACCACCAAAGCACTTGTAAGCAATTCATTGCATGCTAAAGACATAGGCAAGTAAAATAGAACTGCAATCTAACAAAAACAGGCGATGCATTCCGACAAGGCGGGAATGTATTTTGTAAGCTGTCTTTATCCGCTAGTCGTTTTACAAGGAAGCGATGAAGTAGACTGCGCATGGTTATAATATCACAGCCGGGTCACAAGTCGCTTTTACACATCAAACAATGAGTGTCTCGCGAGAGCTTTACTTTGGCTGCCGTCAAGGTAAAAGCGTCTCCAGTGCCATCTAGTGTAGGTGGCGTTGACTCGAACGATTTCATTCGATGTCTTCGTCTTCGCGACGCAATCAATTTGCAGCATGAGGCGTCGTGGTTTAGAAGTTTAGATTGTTAGGTCTCAATTCTGTGGCTATCGGCGGCGGCTCGGGTTCAAACCCCGTTGCTTTTTTTTTATTTTTTTACGGGTAAGTTTCAAAACAGTTTTTTTTTTCTTGATTTTGGGTATGTCTTGGGTTACGTTTGGGTTAGCACCTGGTTAGCTTCTTTTTCTTGAGCCCCCGTAGCGGGCGGAGGGCCATGCCAAAAATGAAATATTACTTATTGTAATACATATACAGCGGCTTGCTTGAATGAATTTGATGTTTGCATCTGCATTTGTAACATTCGACCTTGACGGCAGCCAAGCGAGACACTCGTATCAAAAAACGTTTTACAAACATGACCTAAAAAAAAGTATGTCTTGCCACTGGAATTGAACCAGGGCCGTTGTGTCAGAAACGCAGCATGAAACCACTGAACCACAAGGAAGAAGGTCAACTGACAACTGGCAGTAATTTGTAGTAGCGTCTTCCGACAGCGGTCTATCTTGCACTTTTCTGTTCGGTTTCGCGATGCGACGCGACGTTGGTCCAATCGGCAGCATTACCCATGTCTTGGCGTTACACTGAATTGCTACCAACGGCCTGGTAGCTCAGTGGTTAGATAGTGTGTTTGTGTTGCGAAGGTTGCTAGTTCGACCCCCGTTAGTGCCGAGCTATGTTTTTAATTCTTTTTAAGGTTATAGTAGTAGTACGACTCGCTGTTGGCCTTTACCTGAGCAAATCAGACAGTAAAGACTCCTGTCCGGGCAAGAGCCCGGACAGGAGTGGACAGAGATACTATTTTTAGAAGCTCCAGTATGTCGAGTACGTACTTCTGGAGGCTCCGACTTGTACATGCACGGCTTGTTTTAAGGTTCGAACATCACCGGCTGGACGTTCACAAACATTTAAATTAAATCTTGTACATGCATGGGGCTCAAACCCTCGGCTGGGCGTCCGATTCTTCCTCGGGGAATCAAAACGGTCCCCGAACGCTTACCACGCGCCCCCAAACTGATTATATATGTATACGAAGTTGAAGACGAAAGGGCTGATACTCGACACGTATTCACTCGACCGAGAACGAGCCGAAAGTCCCTTTTTAAGGTTATGTTTGTAAAATGTTTTTTCCTTGATTTTGGGTTAGATTGGGTTAGTTTTATTTGGTTGCGCCCCGGAGCGAGCGGAGGTCCATGCGAAATAGCTTTATTATTGCCGACATTTAGCAAAGGTCGCCGAGAGTCACCAGAAAACTTCAACCCTGACCGCTGTCTGAAGACGAGTGTAATTTATTTGACTCTGGACCATAAGGATATCTATTTGTCAGAAATGTGTTCATCCCTATCAAGGCGCTGTAGTTTACGCAAGCCAAGTACTCGTCAGGCGACAGGACTTGTATAAGATATATGTCAACGGGCAGCGAGATTTCAGATACTAGTGCACTTGTGAAAGAGAGGCGAGTGATTGGCTAGCTACGTAAGGTGAACCATGTCTTCGTGATGCAACCAGTTGTTTGTAAGTCTGCAGCTGGTCTAAGCAGGGATTATTACAGCGACTGTACTAATCCCTGGTTAAGTTAAGTAACAGTTTATACCGCGGGTACGGTATAAACTATGGTTAAGTGCTGATATGCAAATTACACCCGCCCCAAGCAGAGTCTACTGATCAAAACCAAAATTCTCTCAGAATGTTTTTCGACTGAGTCAAAGCATTTGATTCTATTACTGCATTAAAATAAAGCTATTTATTGCAGATATTGAGTGGTTAGGATAAATGAAAATTTAGCTGACAAAATTAAAATATCAGGTAAAGCGCAAAAGTGAATTCTGTTACAGGGTGTCCGGAAATATCGTTCGAATAATTTCAGGAGTGATTCTACATAAGAAAAAAATTAAAATCGCTCCTGAAATTATTATTTGGTTGGTTATTACAGCGACTGTAATAATCCCTGGTCTAGGGATCAGCACACTGACCCGCGTTCAATCTTGTCGGTTTTTTTTTTTAAGTAAACAGTTTTTTTCTTGATTTTTGGGTTTTTCTTGGGTATGGCTTGGGTTAGCACTTGGTTAGTTTCCTTTTCTTGAGCCCTGAAGCGAGCGGAGGGCCATGTACCTGCCAGTTGCATGTCTAAAAACCGCATGCCTTTACAAGTGCACTAGTATCTGAAATATCGCCAACGGACAGTCTCGATGCCATGTTGCACATTTTCTTATGGGGAGTAAGGCAAAGTGTTTACTTTACTTGCCGAATTTGAAGGAAGCGATTTATTACACTACTGTTTAAACGGAAAATTTAAAAGCAGGTGTTGATTGATATAATTTGATTTGAGTCTATCTACAGCAATTTTGAGCCCTCACTCATGCGTTTCTACTAATTCATATATTTTTCAGTTGTTTTTTCATGGTTTTGGGTTAGCATTGTTTGGTTTAATTTGCTGTAGATAGACGCGAGTTATAATTTGGGTTAGTTTTTGTTGGTTTGGGATATTTCACGCATGAGGCTTCCGCTCGCTTCATTTACGCCGGTATTATGTATTTACCACTTATTACTACTCTTTGGACTTGGGTAAAGCTGCATTTACATTCAATTTGAAGTCCAAGTCAAAGTGGAATTCGCAAATATGTCATTTACATTGAACGAATTTTTAGGTTACGTAATTATACGTAAGGAATGTTTTATTTTGTGTGTTGTAAATTGCCAGATAATTACAAATCATTTTTAAGAACAATCCCTCGTTGAAATCGTTTTTTTTTCAATTACAGTTCCTTCAAAAAAATCATTTTTATCAAAGTGGGGCCCTTCAAAGTCCATTTTACATGTGTCCGAATTGTTTGATACAAATGTTAATTTATTCCAGCACAAAATTGAAATTTACCTAATCCATAGATAAATTAGACCTAACATAAACAAAGCAACATTAAGAATATTAAGATAAACAAAAATAATCTAACCTACAAATTTATTTTCTGCTTGCATTTGGCAAGCAGCTTAACAAAATTCAAAGTGCACTTCAAAGTCAACTTCGAATTTTCTCCAATGTAAATGCTAGGTGCTGTCACCATATGACAAGCAGGCAAATTCCAGCTTGAATTTGACTTCAAATTGAATGTAAATGCAGCTTTAATCTTTCGGTTATATAGCATTTGAGGTTATAGTAGTATTAAACTCTCTATTGGCCTTTTTCGTGAGAAATTCAGCCAGAAAAGACCTCTATCCGGCTTAGTAGAGCTGGGGCGACCCATCCCAGATTAGTTACACCTGATGGATAGAGATACTATTTTTAGGGCTCCCTGTATGTCGAGTATGTACTCCAGGGGGCTCAGATCGTTGCTTGCACGGCTTGTTTTAAGGTTCGAACACCACCGGCTGGACATTCACACACATTTAAATCTTGTACATGCTCGGTTAGAGTCTTATGCAAAGGGGCTTCACTCAATGCAGATATAACCAGTTGCTGTCAGAGACACTTCCCATCTCCACAGGGCCCACAGCCCCGATCTCCTTCAGATCACGTAATCACGTGCGAAAATCTGGAAGAATCTTCGTAGGAATCGACCCTACATTAAGCGACCCACCCTAAACACCGTCCCAACCGGCCGCGACTTCCCTTTCGAACCAACGGGGCCCCAAACGCTTGCATTGGTTAGGTACTGTGTGAACAAAAAAAGTGAAATCATAACACTGTTTTTGTATACCAATTTTATGAAGTCTTTTGGAAATTTTAACACAAGTCAGTTTTTAATTGTAGTCGTAGCCTGCATGCAACTATCTATATTTTAACCAATTTATTTCAGCGATTTTTGCAATCATTGAATGGTAGGGGGTTATGACGTCACACTTAACTATCAAAGTTGTCAATCGAAACGATAACCGCGATTTGAACCCGGGTCGCCGAAGTGAAGGCCAGTCATGCAGACCCCTAGACCATCTCACTTACAAACAACTGGTTGAATCGCGAAGACGTGCGTCACCTCACGCTAATCACGCGTCTCTCATTCACAAGTGCACTATACACTGAAATCCTGCACGCGGACCGTATGTCATTCTCTTCTTTCTTTCTTTCTATGTCCTATTATCTTAGAAAGACAATAAAGTATGGCTTCTGCTCCACAAAGGGCAATTTCGCCAGCGCACCCCTCGTCCGGCGCTTAATTAGAGGCAAGGCGACCCTTCTTGCATAAGGTACCTGTTATTCCAGTGTGAGGGGCCTATTTGAAGGAACTTCTAGTATGGCGGGCTTATGCCCCTGGGGATTCCCGACTTTACAAAAATTTTAAACTTTACAAAGGCCGAATTCTTAATGTAAGGATGATTCGCACACTGTAGCTATAACCACTTTCTGTCAGAGACCGCGATCTCCACAGGAACTAATCCCGACCGCCATCAGGCCACGCTACCACGTACAGAGATGAAACCAGAGTCCTAGTAGGAATCGACCCTCCACTACGCGACCCACCCTGTACATCTTCTAGCCGGCACGACTTTCCAGACTCCCCCGGAAGGTTAAACACGTTTTCTAAGCAAAAACTTCCACCACCCGGTGCCGAATTCGGGTAACTTCAATAAATTAATTGAAATTATAAGTAATAAATAATAATTAATAAGTTAAAGTAATTTTCAGTCGTAAAATAATATAGCCATTTTATAGGTAGAGTATGAAAAATATATTACCTACGCCTCTGTTGAATGACTCTCCTTGAAGAAGATTTATTGCTTTATTGATTATTTGATGACTGAAAATATACAAGTTCGGGTATCAAATTACTCTCGATAATTAAATAAACATCCCTACCATGATATACTCAGAGGTAAAACAATGTGTACATTATTCATTATTATTAAAACAAGAAATATGCAAATAAGCTACAAGGCCAGCAGACAATAATTACCTGTGAAATGAAATTCCAGGCACCTTCTTCTCACTTCGACTCTTGCAACCATATACCGAACAATTTATCATTATGAATCTTAGTTTTTATCTCTCTCTGCAAAATAGCACGGCCACAACAATAGATGTGCTTGCCACATAAATAATGGCCGCCGCTCTGAAAAGATTAGCGGCTAGTTACCAAGATGCATTCCGTTTACAATTGGTCGAAACAAATGGGCGGGGCTTGGAATACGTCAGTTGACTTCGCGATGATTGACTTGCATCTTACTGCTGCTCCCCGATCGGATTTAAGTACAAATACTATCTGTAAATAATTGTTTGTGTGAATCGTTGTTGGAAAAGATGTTAGATTGGGTTGTTATACTGCATTTCGTTTTATTTTTTTCTGATTTTGGACTTGCCTTGGGTTAGTTTTGGTTAGTTCCTGTTTGTTGAGCCCCCGTAGCGAGCAGAGGGCAAGAGCCGTATTATAGTGGATATACAGCAGCTTGCACGTATTTCCGGGAATATATTTCGTTGCCCACCATTCAAAACATATTACCACAAAAAATCCCCCTTCTTCTTGTGCATATTACAACCATAATAACGTCCAATTGTTTCGACCAATAAGAAACGGAATGCATCTTGAAAAGGCTTCAATTTCAGTACATTGGCTTAATGACATGCGCGGTATCCTTACTGTTACCTAATCTAAGGGTAAACAATTAAGTGTTTAATTTGTTGCCTATAGACAGCGTTCCTAATCCATTTTAGCTAATCAGATTGTTTTTAAATAAGTATAATTATTTAAATGATAAAATGTTATTTTTATTAAAGGAGTTATTTTGTTACATGAAAATGTAGTGTTTACGGCGACTTTATTATATTGATGATAGGTGTGTGTACAAATAGCTGCTACGTTCCAATTTTTTTTAAATTCGGTATTTTACAGAAAAATAATGGTTCATTCAAGAACGTTTTTTTTCTTAATATGCTTCAGGGAGGGTAAAGTTTCCATTGTATTTTCAGAAATGTTCCAATTCGGAGATACTTAATATCGACAAGACCTGAAGTAATGAAATTTAACTAATTTATTAAGCTTAGCTCTCATTTTTCACAAACCTACATTCCTACATAATATACCGAAGACACACAACTGAAGTAAAACTTCTGAAAGAGATATTAGGAATTGAGTGTTTATTTTTTTAAGGTTTTTTTTTCCTCAACTTTTGCCCCAGCCGGTTTCGACACCCTTTGCTTTTTTTCAATTTTTTCTATCATAAAGCATTTTTTTTGCTTTCCATTTTTGACATCCCCGTAGCTCACCTCCTTCGCCTTTTAAACCGCGTTTCACCTTAAAAACCACCACACAAATCAGTTGATTACTTACAGAATCACGTGAAAATCCTTCAAGTTTTATCTCTTTTTATAAGTAATAGATTAATATTATTGGATACAGGCATAAACAAGATTAAAGATAAAAGCGAGGATAATTATTAATAAAAGTGAAATAATTTTGGCGCCTCGCCTCTTAAAAATGCCATTGACACGGCACCCACATCATTATTTTTCGGTTAATGAACAATATTTTTTTTATGGGCGAACAAGCGGTGCTAATTATATCCACTATTTACGCTCTCTTTGAAAACAAACAAATAACAGAGGAGTGCCAGGTCAAACCATACATTCTTTGCAATTTCTAGCGGCTTATACCTAGTATTTCTATATATTAAAAAAAAAATGTGTTTTACTTTAAGGTCATCATTTGGCCGTTAAGCTGCCACTTCGACAATTTTTACCAGTAAAAGTGATTATTACATCAAACCAATAAATATAATATATCTGTGTCATCCGCAATATGATATTATTTTTCCATCCACATTTGATAATTTAAGTACATAATATGTAGAACAGGATCCACTTCTACGCTTGACCTGATATTTTCATTTTGTCAGCTAAATTTTCATTTATCCTAACCACTCAATATTTGCAAATAAATAGCTTTATTTTAGTGCAGTAATAGAATCAAATGCTTTGACGCAGTCGAAAATAATTCTGAGATAATTTTGCTTTTGACCAGTAGACTCTGCTTGGGGCGGGTGTAACTTGCATATCAGCGCTTAAATAACTTTCTCGGAGGTTAGCTGTAGAAACAAAATCAAAGGTTTCAGCTAAAATTATTTATAATTTCAGTATACAATTTACTAACATTTAGGCTCTAGGTCCAATTACGATTGCCCCTTCAATTTTGGAAGTAAATTAAGTAAATAAAGTTCAGATAACGATTGGAGGTAATTTGATAGTCCTTGCATTGGCCTTTCGTAAGAATGACTGACGAGGTCAAGAGAAGACTAAACATAAAAAAAATGTTCGGTTTACAAGGGTTTGTCCAAATGATTTACCAATAAACATGTGTTTTTTTGTTTAGTTTGTTTAAATATTTCAGGAAAAATCCTGAAACTTTTATTTGAACATTTTTTTCGTTGTTTCTTTAAATAAAGTTTCTAAAGGGGTGGCAAATTATAAGGAAAAACTCTGTACGCAAGTTTTAAAAAATAATATTCTTGACACCCTATATTTCGGAAATTATGACTTTTAGGACTCATCTTTTAGCCACAAGAATTTAGGCAAACATTTTGTTCGGACTTCTTGGAGACATCCTACAGAAATCAATGTCGAATTCATTGTAGGCCTATTTTGGAATATTTACGTTATCATCCCGGCTATTAACAACGAATAGACAGTCTCAATACTCAATACAAAATGATTCTTAAAGCATATATTCGAGTATGTGAAACCGTCAACAATTTATATTTAAGAATAACAAATCCGAATAGACCTAGAAAAAATACTTTTCAACCCACCCTGATCGGTGTCCCGGTGAGCGGTGTTTGACCCAGAAATCTGCCCATAACAATAAATATAAGATCAAGAGATTTTTTTATCCGTTTCAATTTATCTTAATCAATTAGATTACGTCGTTCGGCGTTCAAAAAAAGTTTTAGGTGTAAAAAAAGTGTCGGTAGCACGATATATAATGGTTTCCAATGGATATTTTAAGATAATATCGGCCTTTGTTTTTGTACTATTGTGTAAGTGTTCAATCTAATAATAGTGCGACTGGATAATTATAATAAATCATGCAAAAAATTGTGACTACAAAATGAAAAACGTCTTTTTTGGAAAGAATAATTTAAAATGATTAGTATGTTGTTCGCCAGATGTCGTATTATAAAAAAATTTAGGCTTTTCAGGCTTTTTATAATTTGTTAATCTAATATTTATTTTATTTAATTATTATATAACAACAGTGAATTTACAGATATACAATATTAGTCATCAGGTAATGTAAAATGTGTATCTAATGTATATAATAACACAAACTAGCCCAAACCACCACTCTGCCCTTTTAAGGGCATTTTTAGATACTGTAAAATGGCCCCTTAGATTTTCGGATCTTTCACCTTTGGATTTTTTCTTCTGGGGTTTCATGCAAAATAAAATTTATAAAACACGATGTCAGTCTGTAGCGGAGCTTCGTGCGACAATCGATTTAACTTTCCGAAATATGCTAGGATTAGAATTACGAGAATGTACCGATTTTGCGTACGGAAAAATGGCCGTAATTTTGAAGATCAGTTTTTCAAAATTCTGTTTCTGCTTTTTCTAACTTAAGTTCCAGGTAACATAGGTAATTAGTGTATTGATTTTTTGAGTAAAATTCAATAATTGTATCATACTTAAGTTTGAAAGTATTAGGTACATATTTAGTATAATAATTGATAGATTAATCGAATATCTACTTACCTGTATGAAGAATAATCGTAATTTCCCGAGCTTGTCTTCCGATATGATTACATTGTAGTTTCTGAATCACCATACCCATCGATACGTTTTTAAACCATAAAGTTTTTTATCCTCAACCCGAACCTGCTATCGCACTTCGATGCTTACTCATTCTGTTTTAAAGCAAAATTGCCCGCCTAAGGGGCATGTGGTTGGGAGGGTTGTAATCATATTGGAAGACAAGCTCGGAAAATTACGATTAATCTTTGTACAGGTAAGTAGGTATTCGATTAATCTATCAATTTTCAATCGCTTGTCTTCCGATATGATTACATTGTAGTTGTTTAAAGCTGGATGGTACAATTTTGCATTATTCAATTCAACTCTTTTTTAAGTATGACAAAAAAAAATCAATGAAAATTCTGACCTATAAATTCCTTAACCACTTAAATAGATATATTTTATTTAACATATTATTGACATACAATCAGAGCAAAACAAATATTATAAATTGAACCTTAGGCAACGGAATACTTAAAAGGCTACCTATGAGGGCTAAGTTATACTCAAATTTAAAATTGTATTGGCAAATATGTCACTGGGCGTACCTAGACGTCGATTATATAATCTGAAGAAAGTATCAAAATTATGGGACTCCATCCTGCTATATTCTTAATAACATTTATGTTTACGTCAACCTTAAAGGCTGCTCATGTGCTGGCGTGTCTTACACTATATCCGGTAAGACGTTAACGTTCATACCATACCACTGTTTTTAAAAATTAAGATGATCCACCTACTCCAGGTTTGAGTTATTGCGTGGTGATGTGGTTTTTTCCGAGTTAAGAATAGGGATGTATACTTGGAACGAATGTGCACGGTGACTTTAATGTACTGTTTTATAGATATTGCGACACATAATAAGTAAGTTCTGGTTTTTGAAAATACGGAAATGCGGCTGGTTTTTATAGGGAGGCTGAGGTTTAAATTTTTTCCGATATCTTCAATTTTGACTGTAGAGTCCGTCTTATTGTCGATCATAATTTTGCTTAATCTTTGGATCCGATGTGCTGAAGTTAATGCCATAAGTGTTACCGTTTTCTTTGTTAGTTTATCAGGTGATAGAGATTGTAAAGGGTAATGTGTGGATAAATAGAGTAATACAGGTTCAACGTTCCATGTAAAATCGTATTTAGGTTTAGGGGGCTTTAACTTGTAGCTTCTCTTCAAAAATATTTTTATTATATTTTTAAACCCTATTAGGCGGTGAAACATAAAGTAGAGGACTCCGGACACCTTCAAAAAGACTTTTAAACTAGAGGTTTTATTAATGGATTAGGAAAAGAGTTCATTAAATAAAAGTTGCTTTAAATTAATTAAAGAACGTGGGAAAGTATATATTTTTTGGCAAAAACATTTTTCTTAAAAAAAATTCGCTTAGTCTTTTTTTTTAAATAATATATGAACTTTCCCACCATCTACGATCAATTTTAAACCAACTTTATTTCAACCGTTTTTCAAAACTCAGAACCACTTTTTTTCTACATGAAAAATAAAGATTTCTGATGTTTTACGGCCAATTAATTGTGCATCTCTCTCGGACGACAAAGCCATCCATCCGCGCGGCAGAGCATCGTGCGCCCGAAATCAGTGGCGGGTCCCGTTGATTTTCTCGATCTATTTCTACCGGCGCGGCGGCGGTGTTTCCCAGAATTTGTAATTCTGTTTGTTTTGTTGCGACTTCAGATTTATTTCCGTATTTTATCTATTGTAAATACGCGTAGAGCGGAAGAGCGTTCTGTGTTTTGTATTTTATTTTCGAGTTTGTGTGTTTTGTGTTTTATTATCGAGTTATTATAGACTATTTGGATTATTATTTGTGCTCGTTTTTTAATTAGTGAGTTAAACATTTTTATAATTATAATGGGAAAATTATCAGAACGTAATAATAAGAAAAAGTATAAATATACCTCCCAAAACCGAAAAACAGAAGAAGAGCCCAACTACGGTAATATATAGGGTATGTATAAATAATGTACCTAAATAAGTATGTTATGTTTACTGCTTGTAGTATTTTTGGTTGGTATAGGTATTAGGTATTAGGCTTGTTTCAACGTTGAAATTAATTATTTTAAAAATATGGGAATAAACAAAAAGTAAAGCATTATTTGTAGTTTAAACAAGTATATGTAACACTAATTAGCTATGGAGAGGTGGTAATTACGCAACTATACTTCTCGAAGTTTTACTTGATTTTAAAACGCATCTACTCAAAAAGTTTTTATTCGATTGTGATCATTCCTTTGGGGTTTTTACTTTTCAATAAATCTTTCATGCAATTTAAGGGGATTAAGAATAACTAAAATACTGGCCGAAAAGAAAGCCTGTTTTTCTGCCTCATTTTCGAAAAGCCCTGTAGGCTTAAAAATAAGTTTCACCTTTTTTGTTTGTTGTGATATTGTAAAGCCCCGTGTTTTAGCTTTCATTTGTATTTTTATTCATAAATTTAGCTGAATTAGCAGAAAGTTATAGCAATTTTATGATTGTGTTACTTTTTTCAAAAAAAATTATACCCAAATTTCTCTTCTCAAAGGTTTCAGATGTCCCATTTTTTTGACATGGGCAAAACCTGATACCTACCAAAAGTTATTGTCCGATTTTGATTTATCTTTATAATGTTCACCAAAATATATAGGGCAGGTAGGTAATGAATAATAAGTATCTTTTATAGCATAATTATTGTTGTAAAACCTAAGAAACAGTTTAAAAAATTTTGTTTAAACCGAGGTATCAATAAAAAAATCCATTATATTTTTTGAAGTGAAAACTTCTTTAGGCGCGTTTTGCGTTTTTTTCCTGGGTATTGAATTCAGTAAAGCCGTCACGCTTGGAGCCGTCATGCTCTTATATGTATGGCATGTTCCCGTATAGGTAGAGGGCTGAAATTTTCAAGGGATGTGTGGTCTTAAGCACACATAATTTCTTTTTATCTCTTCACTTTATTTTACTGGTGGTAACTATACCTATGATTACTGTTTGTTTGACATTTACACTCAAACCTTTATTTGGACCGGAAAAAAGATATGGAACATACTTTTAAGTCTACAGGGCGTTTAGAAAAAGAAACAAAAGACACATTCTTTTTGCCTTATTTTATTGATTTATTTATTATTTATTTTTAGAGAGAATATCAGTATCAGTATGTCGAAAGACCTACGAGGTTGCTTGTGGGTTAAAGTACCTATCATAATAAATCATCGTTTTATAGCTGATATTACTATACAGGGCGTTAAAAATGCGAGTGTATGCAGCGAAACCGTAGCAGATACGAGGTCGTTAAATTGAGGCAAAGTTACGTATTTTAGTGCTTAACAATTCCATTTTAAAAATTCAAAAATTTAAAGCCGTTCGGGAAATAATCGGAAAAAAACCGAAATTTTGAAAAACCAATGACGCATCGCACTTGAAAAAAATATATTATTGGTACATTCCATAAGAAAGAGACGGATCATAGAATTTGTACTAGGAAATAAAAAAAATCCAAAAATACGTTATTGGTTTTAGGACAGAAGCTCTTAACATTTAAAATTAAAAATCCAGGGCCATATTTAAAAAAATAAAGTTGATGAGGGTGGCTCGGCAACAAAACGTCGGATCTTAAATTTAATAAATCACGTCATTTTTTAGAGAAGAAAAAGTGTAACTTTTATTTCAAAATATTTCTTCAAATAAACTCAGGGAAAAATAAAAACGTGTTTTCAAAATTTCGGTTTTTCTCGGTGTTTTCGCAACTTTGCCTCAATTTAAATGACCTCCTATCTCTTACGGATTTCAAGACCCCTTGCATACACTCGAATTTGTAACACCCTATACCTTATAATAATATTTATAAAGGACCCTGAACAAAAAGATAGGAAAAGTGGTCCCCGGTCAAATCGTTTGAAAATTTGGTATGAAGTAGTTCTCGTAATCCTGATCAAAAGTCTTCATGGGCAGAAAAAAAACTATCGAGCGGTTTCCGAGATATGGCGCTGCAATTCCGCCATCTTGCATTTTAAATAGGTCCTATGTTAAAATTTCTATAATAGTTTTTAAAATAATTTAATATATAAAATCAATGTGCCATTATGAAGACTTTTGATCAAGATCACGAGAACTACTTCGTACCAAATTTTCAGACGATTTGACCGGGACCACTTTTCTTTTATCGGGGGCCTTTAATGATAACCATTTTTAGAAGAAAAATATGCAAAGCGATGTAATAAATGTACCTAACTAAAACTGAAGCAAGTCCCAATGGAGATTTCCGAAGGTAAGTTTTATTTATTGACAAATGAATGTTAAATAATTTCAATACCAACAAAAATTATTTATTTAAGGAAATCCACGAATATTATTGAAAAATGCATCACCTGATTTGATTATTGAAAGGGAGCCTAAATCGACTGTTGATTGGTAATTTTATTGTTTTATGTTATAAGTTTGCCTATTTTTACTCAAAAAAGTAAATTTTCGCATTTCAGCTAACATAAAAAAGAAGGCGTTGCAGTAGGAAGAAGAATATTTGACGTTTCACACTTGTTTTCACAAATATTTGGAAACAAACATTCACCATTCGATTGTTCCATTGCTGATATGGAGATTGCTGCAGAAAAATTGGTTTACAAAGCATTTTTTGTTTAAAGTGCAAAATGTGTGGAATTATTCATGAAATTTCTACCGAAAATACAAACAATTTGGAACAAATTTCTATCAATTCTGCTCTAACACTAGGAGCCGTATCATTGGGCATAGGATATGCTCAGTTAGCTGATATTAGTATTCTGCTTATACACGTCATTAGGGTATATACACGTCAATAGGGTATATAAAGTTTAAAATTAAAAAGTTCATAATACAATTTACAATTTAAAATTCGTTAAAAATAAATTAATCTATTGAGTAAAACGCTTTATTTATTAATAGAGTCCTAAGGCGGCGGTTACATTGGATAAGAATTCGTACGAAAATTTGTTCGTAAGAATTCGTACGAATCAGTTATGAGTTCTTACGACGTGGGTGGTTACACTACTCGGTTCAATTTATACGAATACAGTACGAATTCCCCCTTAATATTTATCTATGATACGAATATTAACTTATTATAAAGTGATAATGGATTCTATCTCAGAGTTTAATTTTTTGGGAACATCACCATTATTGAGATATCTTTCATTGAAAAAATAGAAGCACATGGAATGTGCTTCTATTTTGTGCTGCTGTGCGGAATTTTACTTACTATCAAACATGAAAACAATTTGTAAAATGTACCTAAGTAATAGTTATTTTATGTTAAACATAAAAATTGTTGTTAAATAAATATATTTTGTACTTATTTTTTGCTAAACATTAAAACTTGTTATTGAATAATTATATGTAAGTACCCAAATGGAAATACCTACCTCCTAGTTTAATTCCAGCCGCTACTTTCCATAACTTTTTATTTAACTCTCTATTATGGTATTGTTTGCTTTTCTGATCCCATAGGGATCTTAGTTCGTGAACCAAAGTAGTCAGTACTTTGCAATCCATGTCACTTAAAGCCCAACGAATTCAGTTAGTCGTACGAACAACTACCCAAAAAACAAAATATTTTGGTCGCATTGAAAACACGTACGAACTCGCACGAATTCGTAAGAAATAATCGTAAGCAGTATAACCACAAATATGTCAATATACGCATTTATTTCCTTCCGACGACTTCTTACGAATTCGCATGAATTCGTAAGAACAAATTTTCGTACGAATTCGTATCCAATGTAACCGCCGCCTAACACTGGATTTGTAAGTTTTGTAGTCCATGAAAAAGATACAAAATTTTCTGGAAAATCAAAAATGTAATATTATACAGTGTTTCATGAAAAAAAAACTTCTTAATGAATTACCCTATATACATATAAAATTTGTATGACGAAAATTGCACATTGTATAACTATAACATACCTACCTTACTTAGATACATGCGCGAGGAAACGTTTTGGATCATAAAATAATGAATTTGTTCCATATTTTATATCTTACTGTATATTTTTCAGATTTTCAGAGACCAGAAATTTTGGGATGACATGTTTCCAAAATTAAAATCATTTTATTTCGAATGTTTACTGCCAGAACTAATTGATCCTCAACATCCAAGAGGCCTGCCGATAAGAAATCCACAAAGAGACTTTTAAATAGAGTAAAATATTTATAAAATTCCTAACACGATTTCTATTTCATATTTTCTGGATATTTCCATTCCGGTCGGTAAAAAATATAACTGTTTAAATATCTTCAAGTTGCGCTTTAAAAATTCGGTTTCTAGCTAGAAATTTTTGAGCTTGTATCAGTACGGTGACCAGATTTTTCAGTTTAAGGCTTTATTTAAATATTCTGATAGTTTGTGCTAACACGGTAGATATAAAATAATAATGAACTTACCCTTTCAGCTATGACAGGCCTTGTTTCTAGAAGGTTGTGATTCTACGTTTTTTTTTTTAATCAAGATAGTGACTAACATAAAATTAAAGTAGGCACCTTACCTACAAATTGAAATAAATAAAATAAATTAAAATTAAAAAACATTTTTAATCACAAGGTTTTATTTAAATGTTCTAAAAAGAAGAATATAAACTTTAAATTGAATCCAACCCATCGATTTATTACATCATGTATATCATATTATATCATAATTATCATATATTATATGATATAAAAGCTTGGGCGAGATTTACTTGTGTAAATTTATTTTATCAAATACCTAGTATATATATTTTTTTCTTAGAATTACTTGTGTCAAGATAAATTTACACAAGTATTGTATTTTTGTTTATTCACACAGGTAAATTTCGCGACAAGCTTTTATATCATATAAATTGTATGATGTAATAAATTGATTGAATTGATTAATTTGTTTTTATTTAAAGTTTATTTTCTTCTATGCAGAGCATTTAAATAAAAGCTTGTCTTAAAAATGATTTTTTATTTTTTAGATTTCGTTAAACATCTATTAGTGTTCTTAGTGTTCATTTTATTTAATGCGTCATTCTTGCATGGTCGTTAGCCTGTGACATGACCCAATTTAAATTCAAAATTTGGCTCCTCCTGAATATGGCCTACCAGCTAAAAATACAATAATTTTACATTGTCTTTGGTCCTATATAGGAATGCAAATTTTCAGCTTGATATAAAAATTTAAATTCAAGATTTAGCCTCCTCCTAAATACAGCCCTGTGCCAGCTCAAAAACACGATAATTTTACATATTACATCGTCTTCTGTCCTAAATACGTATGCAAATTTGCAGCTTAATACGACAATTTAAATTTAAGAATTGGCCTCCTCCTCCTCCTAAATACAGCCCTTTGCCAGCTCAAAAACACGACAATTTTACATTTTACATTGTTTTCGGTCCTATACCTATACGTATGCAAATTTGTAGCTTGATAGGACAATAAATTCAAGTTTTGGCCCCCTGCTCCTAAATACGGCCATGTACTAGTTCAAAAACACGATAATTTTACATTGTCTTCCGTCCTATAAACGCACGTGAATTTTCAGCTTAATAAGACAATTTATATTCAAGATTTGCCCAAATACGGCCCTGTACCACCTCAAAAACACAATAGTTTTGCATTGTCATCCAAAATAAATGTGCATGCAAAATATCAGCCCAATTGGTTGGTGATAGCTGTTTCAAAATTCAGTTGCATGATTTGACCTAAACCAATACATAAATAAAAGCTTGTAATAAAAGTCGGTATCAACAGAGCAGTTGATATACTACGCCAATGACTTGAATTAATCTGTCTCGACTGCGAAATACCGCACGTCGGTCAGCAGCTCGCGCCTCGGACAGAAAACATCACGCAATCTGTAAACGCGGGTCGCTCCGGAGTCCTCTTAAGAGCTGATCCATAGGCACTTATCAAGACCTAAGAAGCTCCTTTGTTTACTTCGCGAACTAAAAAGTCCAGATAAATGTTTAAAATATAAGTAAAGACATCGAAATTTTGCTGTTACAGAAATTAGAATACCTACCTATTAAAACAAGCGTTGTATGTTAAATATTAATTAACAATTTGTTTTAACAAAAATATTTATAGGTACGCCTATGTTATTACTATTAAGTTAGCAGCAGTTTAGACAGTAGGATAACGTTGACAGTGTTGTTGATAGATAGATTTTATATATCGTTGCATTATATAAAAAAGTAAAAATACTAAAAGCCGATGTTTTATCAACACAAGAACAAGTAAACCAATTTTAAAATCACAACATTGTACTGTTTCCAAGTTCCTTCTGACATGGATGCAAACATTATTGGGATGGCGTGACCGGAAATGCTTCTTGAAAAAATGCTTCTCAGACAGTTTCCTTGCCACCAGGAAAATTTTCCTGTATAAGAGATGAGAGTCTCTATAGAGAGTAATAAATTTTTACTCGATTTAAAAGTCAACGGTTTCCCAACTAATAGACTAAGAAACAATGTATACCAGGGTTATAATAGCCACGCAGGTACTACCAATATTCCGGTGGCTTCATCCTGTATAGTTTTATCTAAAGCATTAAATATCATAGAAAAACAAGGGAAAAGCGTAAAAATACTCATCATGCCAAGAAATTGTAAATGCATTCATTGACTGCTGTGGAGGTTGGATCCGGAAACCAGGAAATATATTTATGGCATTTTGAATAAGTTGCAAATAAATCTAACCGCTTATTATTTTCTAATATACCTGCTTGTTTAGTTCGTATTCTGTTTCAACGGAAGTTTGTCTTGATGCCTTATCGGCATCCTTTTTTCTTTTGAAGCGATATAAGATGAAAAGAGTGTTATACGTTTTGTTCACACCAGCCTCAAATTTGAAAGGTTAAATTGGTTAAGTTTCGATATTTTACGCTTCCCCCACGATTAATGCAGGATATTGCCGTCTCATTATCGACTCTAATATTTTCATTTGATTTAGTAAATAATTGTAAGCTATGACAAGCAACTTTATTTTCAAATTTCAAGCCATGACAAGCAGCTTTAATTTCAAGGTAATTAATATGCTTAGACTTGTCGACTTCTTCCCAAAGTCGCGACATCTTTGGCCGTTACAATAGGCACCCCAGCTTGTAGGAGACGCAGACGCTGTAATGAACGCCGATTTACCCTAATCCTTTACTTACTGTATTTTTCGGCCGTTTCGTCAATCTTTGTTCATTAGCTGTAAACGGGTTCGCAGTACCAGTGTGTTGACACCCTAATTTCGACGTAAAATAATTTCCTTTACATATGGGCAACCACCCCTATTCCGCTACCTAGTTGAAAACCACTTTATGCCTCTTACCAGTACTTACTTTCTATTCTCAAGTATATTAAATATAATTAAATAAATATAAACCACATCAATGATGTTTTGAAATTGATAAAATAAGTGAAAGGGAGCTTTTTTATAGTGGCTAAATTTATTCGTTTAAATTTTTAATATGACCTCGTATCTACAGCGTCAGACAATCAGAACTGGCACAATAAATGAAAATGACACTGGTATTATTAATTAGACACTGTGAATTTTTTTCAGTGTAGCAACTTTCCTAAAATATTATATTTTCCTAGCCAGTCAAAAATATGGAATAATAAAATAATTTCGGTCAGCGATATTCTTGTCTGCAGTGAATTAATTAAATAAAATGCGAAGTATTATAACATTAATTATTTAATGGGCTACTCTTGAAATTATCAAATACTACATTAAACGTTTCCCAATATACAGGCACTCTGCCTCATCATTTAAATTTTCCGAAACAATTCTGAAATTCTTGCCAACAGGCAACGCTACATGTTTTCAAATATACAGTAATTTTTCATGCTTTAAGAATTACATTTATAGTCTAACTCGAGTACTGAAATGGTTTACTGAAACTCATGAATTTCTTGCACAAAGTCAACAATAAAGACTTTCAAATATACTAACAATTTTTATGCTTTAAGATTAGATTTACTGTCTAACTCGAATACTGAAATGTGATACTGAATTATTCATGAGTTTCTTGAAAACAGTCACCGATAAATGCTTTCAAATATACTAACAATTTTTATAACTAAACTTACAGTCTATCTCTAACGTGAACTCGGAACCTGTCGCCGTTGCTCCCTTTTCTTGGATTTGAACATCTTAACTCTCGATGAATGACGATGGTTCACACTTTTCTTTACTCTTCGAATCGTAGACATGAATTCAATTATTTATTTCGTTATTTCCACGAGCCCTTAAACTGAAAGGCACTACTCTCGGTTTGGTCACAATTAAGACCATATTATCGACTACAAAATTATTAGTTTAACTTTTAAACTATTTAAATGAAATTCAGCATAGCGGCTCGCTACATCTGATATTTCTTATAACATTTTGAATTTGGCCATAGCGACCCACTGCAACTGGACTGGAGAATAAGACTGATTTTTCTTCGATATAATCATCCTTTTATAGCAGAAATTTTTACGCGTTTTGTTCCCCAGAAAAATCCAGATTCTCCGGTCACCTACGAAACGCGTGATATTTCGCAACTTTCGAGGCGTGTTTTTAACTGCATGAATGCCGAATTAAGTGGTGGAATAGTCCGCGCGCAAAACCGTGTCTAGTGAACTTGAATTTCCTATCGGTTTTTGGATTTATAGTCCAAGGGCAAATGACTTCCAATATTTATTTTTTTCATTTGAACGATTAAAATTTAACTAAAAGTTTTACATTTCTTCAGTTAAATCGGGTACCCTGGCCTGGGCATCACAACGCATAAGAAAAAAAATCCTATGAAAACGTACTAGGCTTCATATTTACAGTATATTCTAGATTGTCTATCCACCAGCTAATAATTTGCTTTGTATCTTTTGAAATTAATATTCTGTCATTGTACGACTTTCCTTTTAAGGCTTTAAATTTTGCGCGCCCTTTTCTTTTGATACGATGACGCCTTCGAGGAACGGTAGAAGTCGCTGCTACCAAAACACCAATAATTTTTGCAAAATCTCGAATTGTAGTACCTGACTTGCTAACATATTTTTTAATTGCCACTTTTATAGAATTCAGTTTCTTTAGAGGTAAATAAACGGTCGAGGAAACGGTCCTCTAAATTGAGTCCTTAGTATCCTAGGTAAGTTATTTTTATGATGGTATTAACTGACTTTTTCTGTATTTATAATAAATCCTAAATCATTTAGGAGCATTATGCACATTGTAAAACAGTAAAGTGCATCAGCCAAGTATGACAAATGGTTGGTGTTGTTAGTTAACGGCTCCTACAGCTGTTGGCCCATGCCCCAATTGGTGTTGTAGGAACCTTTGCAAATAATTAAATTTGCACACAATAATGTGCGGGAAATATTTAGTCAAATAACTAACACCCTGTAAAGTATACAGCTGTTTTGCAGACAATAGTCTTCAGGAGATAATTTAGTCAAAACAATTTACACCCTGTAATGTATGCAGCTATTGTGCAGACAATAAGGAGTCCATAATTGCAATCTTAATTAAATAGGTCCACGACCATATTAAAATATATACTGTTGGCTCACAGCCTTTTAATCGCTCAAGTGATGATAGAATTTGCTGAATTGCCCACGGCTATCCCTCAGAAAATATGGCCCACGGCCTTAATGCCAAATATGTTTTGCCATAACACCCTGTAAGGTATGCAGCTATGTTGCAGACAGTAGTCTGCGGGTGATATTTTAGTCAAAACAGCTAACAGTCTGTAAAGTATACGGCTATTTTTCAGACAATAGTCTGCGGGTGATATTTTAATCAAAACAACTAACACCCTGTAAAATATACAGCTATTTTGCAGACAATAAGGAGTCAGTCCATGATAGCAATTTTAATTAAATAGGTCCAGGATCATATTAGAAATATATATACTGTTTTTGTACCTATTGGAATTGATTATTGCTGCATAAACAGGGGAAATATTATACACACAAGTGTATCTGATTATCATTTGGCGGTGACAAGTTTGGATTTCGCATAATAAACGATCACTTCTTGGTAAGTCAATAGCCAACTTTTAGTGGAGAAGTCGAATAGTTAGGTCCTCGACCCTAGGCTCAATCAATTATTAATTTATAATAAAAATAATATTAAGAATTTTTTGTATTGCGAAGCCCTCGGCCTAAACCTATCCTTTTTCTATACTCTTGGCAAGAATTTTTCGATTGAGTGCTATTTATATGCAAATTATAAGGCCCTCGGCCTATGCACTATCTAAGTCAATCTAAATTTTTCGATTGAGTGCAAATTATCACGCCTTCGGCCGATGCACTATCTAACTCAATCTAACTAACTCTTTGTAGGGAAGTCGAATAGTTAGGTCATCGACCCTAAGCTTAATCAATTAATAAATTTATAATAAAAATAATATTAAGAATGTTTTGGATTGCGAAGCCCTCGGCCTAAATATATTCTTTTTCTATGCCCTCGGCCAGAATTTTTCGATTGAGTGCTATTTGTATGCGAATTATAAGGCCCTCGGCCTATGCACTATGTAACTCAATCTAACCAACTCTTTGTGGGGAAGTCGAATAGTTAGGTCCTCGACCATAGGCTTAACCAATTAATAATTTATAATAAGAATAATAATAAGATTTTTTTGTAATGCGAAGCCCTCGGTTTGGCCGTATTCTTTTTCTATGCCCTCGGCAAGACGAATTTTTTGATCGAGTGCTATTCGTACGCAAATATTACAATGCCATCGTCTATGTACCTTATTCTCTATTTCTCGCGATTGAGCAATGTATTGTGTCTTACTGAAAACCTGCTTGAATATGAATTTAATAAGCCCTCGGCTTATATGCAAGGCTTTTAATTATTCTAATTATTTAAAATAGTCTAGTTGTAATTAGTGAGCTTAACGTAAACCGCAATACAACTTATCAACTGTACATTGTATCATTGTACGTAGATATTTGTTCGTAAATATTAGACCCCGGTCTAGTCCTATATAGACAATTTATTAACACTTACTTGAGGAACTGGACAATATATTTTCCCTTCTTTTCGACATTTTATTTCACAAACACAAACACAGCACGATTTTTCAACGTAGTCGATGGATACGGAAAACAGAATGAGTAAGCATCGAAGTGCGATAGCAGGCTCGGGTTGAGGATAAAAAAACTTTATGCTTTAAAAACGTATCGATGGGTATGGTGATTCAGAAACTACAATGTAATCATATCATTTACCTACTAATTGGATACAAAACAAAAATCTACAAAATCTTAAATTCTGAGCTTGTTTTGTAACTAATTGTATAAAAATATATATATTTTTGAAAACCCACATTATGCCTAATAAACATAACAAATAATGTACAGAATGTTTTTTTATCTAAAAAAACATATGTTTGCTTCATAATTAAAAAAAGAAAGTCATTAGTTTCTTATCCCTAAAGACTCACCTGCAGCTATCCCTCTGATCCATCCCAAATATTATTTTCAAGCACCTCTTTTGCAGTATCTGCTCTACATCTACTGAATTCCCCCCAAAAAATAATGCCATATTTTACCCCTGACATTATATGTGCATGATATATATTTAATTTACTAAAATTCTAATTGCATGAAATGTCCACAGAAAACTTCTCAATATGACTTTTCCAGTCCCAACGCTGATCTATCACCATATTCAAAAATAATACGCTGCTTGCAGTCCTAAAGGCTACATTCCCCTCATTGTAAACTGTAGGAATAGTTTCCATGTCTAGTATTCAATTACTTGCGTCTTGTCCACGTTCAACAATAGATTGTTGACCCTTGGCTCCAAGATGCCGCTCAATATCACCCTCTGCACCTTTGCTGATCGTAAGCGAGGTATCACCATCACACATTATTACCTGATCTTTGACTACTAAGGGCAATTCGTTTGTATACAATACATACAGAAGAGTACCTATAATTGACCCCCTTTTGACCATCTCCAAATCTGACCTTTCCACCACACGTTGCAATCTATTGTGCAGATAGGATGTCATAAATTTTTGTGCCACGCCTCTAATACCATAACGCTCCAGTTTTCCAATGAGAACATCGTGATCTACGCCGTCAAATGCTTTGGACAGATCCAAACAAACAGTAACAGTGTTTTTATTCCGGTTCGCCGAGCCAAGTACTTTATTCAATGCTAAGTAAATAGCTTTTGTTGTTGAACTATATTTTCTGAAGCCAATGTCAACAATCACAGCATTCCTAGCCAGAAACTCGACAAGCCTCTCATGTAAGAGTCTCTAAACTGCCTTCAAATGAGCAATTTTTAACTTAGAGGAAAAAACCCCGGTCTGAAAGCAAAGGTTTACAACATGAGCCTACTTTTTTTAAAATAGAGACCGGAACCTCATCTTCTCCCACTGACTTCTTATTTTTAAGTTCCTATATATACCTATGCACTTCCTGACGACCTGTTGTTGCTCTTAAAAAAATTGAATTGTTGTTAGTTGTAATGTAACGATAATCTCTTGCCTCATTCCCATTTATCTTTGAGCAGGCCTTGAAAATGTATCATTTAAACTATTTAATATTGTTTTATCTGATTTATTCTTAACTTTGGCCTCAATGCCCTCTAACACTGTATTATTTTATTAATCACTGTCCATGCTGCTTTGCTCTTGCTCTCAGATTTCTCTATAAACTTTGTGTTATGTATAATTCTAGCTTGTTTAATAACCCTCTTTAGTACCCCTGCATGTGTAATAATACTCGTTACTCACCTCATTATTGAACATTTGCTTAAAAAGCTACCACTTTCTTGCCAAGAACCAAAATTTTGTTTTGGTCCTTCCTGGTTTAGGTTTCCGCTCTGGTATTACCCTATCCATGACTGCTCTTATCCTACTAATAAAAACTTCATACGCTCGGCCTGCCTGATTCAAACTCGCAAGCACAGCACAGAGGCTTGTTTGGATTCATGCCCTCCTTAACAACTGAGCATGATGATACGAGAGTGCCGACTTGCAAAATTAATAAGATTGTCCAAGAGAGTGGCGTTAGTCACTCTCGTGGATTCATGAATAGTTTTCATCAGGTTAAAAGCCAAAAGCAAATAAAAATACTACCTCTTTTATTGCTAGGCTCAAGTAAATTGATATTAAGGTCACCACACATACAACCATCATATAAAATTGAAATGTTACCTGGATGTGTGAAAGAATATTCTCGAGACGCTCCATAAAAATATCAATATCACCAAGACCCGTTTGATATACACATTACGTATACAATAATACGCTCATTCCTATTTATAAAACAAGCACATTGAATATTTCCTTCTACTGATTTCTCTTCCACTTAATTCAACGTGTCAAAAGTTAGAGTTTTTTGCACCAGGATGCTAGATCCACCATGTTGCATATTTTCTCTCGTGTACCAGGACTTTACACTGTAACCTTCAATTCCAATATATTTCAACTGAGTTTTAATCATCTCACATTTCCCCTGTTTTCATTCCCTTCTCTCCTTGTTCACTTCTTATTTTGGCTCATTTTTTGTTAGTTTCCCTAACTTGCTTTGCGTTATTCGTACAGTTCTTGATCGGTTTCGTTCCTCTACATTCCTTATCTTTAGTCTTAGCTTAGTTTGCTAGTTTATTTCAATTATAACTATTATTTATTTCATATTTTATTAATTCTCTTTGCATATTATAACAATATTTTTGTGAATTACTTCTTCTTAATTCGTATGCGAATTTCCTCTAATTGGGCGTTTGCCTGTTGGAAATAAAGAGCTTATTATTATTATTATTAATACACATTTTCAAATAGGTAATTAAAACGGTCCCACCTCCTCAGAGGGTAAAATACCTGCATTTCTCATTTATCATGTGTACAAGTGGTTTAATGTCATTTATCTGATTTCTGTCTACAGGTGTCTTCGTAGAATCGAACTATCGCATAATACCTGGTTCCTTACCATACGACGGGTACCATAACCTTCATTTGCCCCATGATCCACCACTGTATCCGACTTATGCGAAAGTACCTCAAACACATTTCCAATGTGATGGGAAACCTTATGGATACTATGCTGACACTGAAGCCGATTGTCAGGTAGGATGTAGGAATCAGCAACAAAATTGCAAAGTACATATAAGAATTTCCTTTCTGGTTGCTATTTATTTTATTTTAGTATCATAAAAATAATGAACTTTAATCAATTTCATTTATATTTTAACCCAAAAGAAAAAAATTACTGTGCCTGTGCTTAAGGTACCACACGGCAGAAGTGAAAACCTCAAAAATCATCAAAAACAGTATAAGAAATTGCATTTAACTACCAAGTTCTAGTTTATGTTGATAAGAAAATTAACAAATGCAGTCGTATGCCCCCAAGTTCCCAAATTTTCATTCGTAGCCGTTTTCGTGAAACAAAAAAAAAATGGTGGAAGACAGTATTTAAATTTATATAGTGACTTTAATTTTGAGTAAGCTAAACCTATTTTATTATTAACATGAGCTTCAAAATTGAAAAAGGGATCCAACAAAACACCAAAAGTTTTTATCTGTTCAGTCATTGGAATGACTTTATTGTATAGCCTAATCATACAATAGTTATTTAAAACTTTTTCCCGGGCACTTTTACTTCCCATACACATAGTCATAGTCTTATTAGGCAGAGACCATTCGTAAATTCTTTGCAAAGTCTCATTCAGGCAGTTCACAGTCGGAACAGGATTCCCAGGATCACCAGATACATACACCTGGGTATCATCCGCATATTGATGGATTTTACATCCATCATTCGAGAGTAGTTCATGCAAATCTGCGACATAAATAGAGTAAAGTAAAGGCCCAAGGGGACTATCCTGTGGTACGCCCTTATTTACTGGTAACTCTTCGGACATATTTTCGTTTAAAGAGACTGTCTCTTAAGTAGGCTCTAAACCAATCAAGTGCCACTCTCTGGATTCCATAGTATTGCAGTTTTAAAGCCAAGGGAGAGTAATTAACGAGGTCAAACGCCTTTGAGTAATCGAGGGCGACCAGAAATGTAAATTGACCCTGATCAGTTGCTCTCGATATATCGTCCACGATTTTTGTCAGAGCACTTGAGGTGTCGTGGCTCTTATGAAATTGAAGCAAGGGTATTATTTTGTTTGATTCGAAATATTCAATGAGCTGTGATGCAACAATTTTTTCAAGAATCTTCATGATGATTGGAATAAGGCTGATAAGTCGCATATCTTCATATAGGGTAGCAACTGGAGCTTTTGAAATGGGAATCACTAGAGCCTTTTTCCAAGCATTAGGAATGTCGCCATTCTCTAGTGAATAGCGAATGATGTGACAAAGAGCGTCCTTGCAGTGTGGTAGGACGAGCCTCAGCATCTTCAGAGTGACTCCATCCAGACCCGAGGCATTTGATTGTACGTCACGAACTTGCTCATTTCGGTGCTCACAGGAGTGAAATTAAAGTTCAGTCCAGGGCTAAAGCTATTTTCCTGAAAGTGTCTGCAGGTGTCAATTTCGATATTAGTATTTCCAACCCCATTCACAAGAAAAAAATTAATATTGTTAGAGTTTTGAATTTCTGGACCCAATTCATGAATATTACAAATATCCATTTCTCTCCACATCTTACGAGGACAAGACTTGTTGCCAATCACATGAGTCTGAATATATGCCCTTTTCTCGCAGCGAACAGCATTAGATAGATAATTGCGCAAATCCCTATAATAATCCAGCTGTATCTGGTCCATGGTTCGTAAGCACTCTTTATAGGCCTCTCTTTTAAGTTTGCTTATTTCTTTAATAGTGCGATTTGTATAGGGACGTGCTGGTTTTCCACGAGCAATAGTAGTCTTTAATGGAGCATGCATATCAAAAAGAATGTTTACGGCATCGTTGACGAATTGCACTTTTCCCGCCAGATCAGGAATCACTGCAACAAAGTCCCAGGGAGGCATCTTCCACAAACAAAACAATATCGAAAATTCCTGTAATCACATTATGTGGTTTTATACATCTTATTGCATAGTCCAACTTACAGTAGGTCAATCTGTGATCAGTCAGATTAAGAAGATCAGCAGTTCCACACTCAAGAAGAGACGCAGACTCCGTCACAGCTATGATATCAATTTGGCCAGAAACTCGCGTAGGTTCCTTTAGTGCTTGAGTGGGGCCGTAGCAGTCAAACAATTGGCTAAGTTGGTTTCGAAGTGGACAGTCATTTCTCAAAAAGTCGACATTAACATATCCGATAACTATATTACCTCGTCGTGCGTCAAGTATGCATGTCTGGGGTATTCTTCGATTGCCACGAGTGATGCAACTGAAGAGGCCGGGGGCATATATAGTAAACCCAGAGCAATATTCTGTTCTGCAATACTGACCGAGATCCAAAACTGTTCTACAGGAGTCCGCATTGAAACATCAAAACTCAGAGTCTTAAAATGAATGTCTCCCCTTAAGTACAAGAGCAAACCACCACCACTATACCCAGGAATACTTAGGTGCTTAGACATGACAGTGCTATTCAGCCAGGTTTCTGAGATTTCAATTACGTCAAAGTCGTATTCCTTTATGATTGCAGACATATCATCAAAGAATGGAACCAGGGAAGGAATATTTATCTGACCAATATGCAGCTTATGACTATTTTGTGTTAAACTTTCTGTATATTCGTTGGTATTTTCTAAAAAAGATTCTCCCATTGGGCACTTTCAACAAGGCCATCAACAGTTCCTTTGTTGCTCACGTTAACTGTAGGTACGTATGTAACAGGACCAGATTGAATATGATGACCACTGTCCTTCAATGTCATCAACATTCCTGTCAATACAAAGAAATTGAGCACATAAAAAAAGAGCTAGACGCTTCTTGTTGGCGTCTAATTTATAAAAAATTAATTGTTCACATTATTATGCATACAGTAGCATAGGGACAACCAACCTCTATCACATTTGTCATCCCAGACAACGTCAACAAGCCCCTCAAACTCGCTGCTGTAATTGGTTTACCTTTCAAGGCGTTCCCACAACCTGCGAAAACTATAACATAGTCACTTTTCGACCGGCATCCATTATACTGCAATGACCACATCTTCAAAGAACAATCCTTCACTATATTGACAATTTAAATCATACTTTGATCTTGTTAGGTTTTTAAAACGAGATGCACATCCGATGACACTATTTTTATTGCCTATAATTATCAGTTGAGGTTTTTTAGTATGTATGCTAAGTGAAGTGGTCTTTTTCGCAGTCACTCCCCGACCCCTAGTCAGCCTCCCGGATGCACTGCAATCATTAACTGCCTCGGACAAATCCGACTTGAGGTCTGCAATTTCCACCGGGGTAGCCTTCTTATCGCTGATGTTTAATTCATTTTTCCTACAGATGTCCCCAATCTCGATTTAACTTTTGTGCAGCATTTAAATAATGTATCAAATTCAAATTCCATTTATTCGCTAAATATCATTTACATGATTTGAGTTTCGTCAGCGTTTAGCATAAAGGTAAATTACAAAATAAAATAGAATATATGTATAAAAGACAATCACATAACAGTTTAAAATTTTGTGGAGATAAGCATAAGTAGCAACAGAATACAGAGTACAATTAAACAGTTTAGAAATATGTTAGAATAAGACGGTATTTAGAGTTTTAGACGTTTGGATTTAAAAAGTCTTTTAGAGAGTAAAACGCGTTGTTTGCAAGAGAGGCTTTTAGTTCTCTTCCAAAGATGCCTATTGAAGGAGCTTCCTTTATTTCTTCAGGCAGCTTGTTAAAAATCCTTATACAAGCATAGTGCGGAGATTTTTCATATAGTGCCTGGGAACTGAGAGACCATTTGCATTTCTTGTGAGGTAATTGTGGTTGTCTCTATTTGTTTGGAATTCATGTCGGTTTTTATAAACATATGTTGAGCATTTAAGAATGTATATTGACGTAAGAGTAAGGATTTTATATTTCTTGAAGGATTCTTTGCACGTCTGCATTTGTTTCAATCCGAAGATAAGCCTTATCAGGCGTTTCTGGGCTATGGATACTCGGTATATATTTACTGCTTGTCCCCAGAGTAGAACATTGTAGCTGAGATGTGGATAGGCTAACGCGTAGTATGCCGGGATTAAAGTGGACACAGGAACTGCGTATTTTAGTTTTTGTATGGCATAGTAGCTTGGGCCAATTTTGAGCATACATGATCTAGTTGAGGTTCCCATGATAGTTTGGAGTCGAGGTATGTGCCTAAGAATTTGGATGAGGGGGCTGCTTGGTCTAATTGCATTTTTAAGTTGGTTTTATAGAAATGAATGTATACCGTCTTATTTTCATTCAAAATAAGCTGATTTGAAAAGCACCATTTATTCATTCTTTTAGTTATTTCCTGAATTTTTCTGTGGGCCTCAAGCTCATCTGTTGCAGATAGGGCAACAATCGTATCATCGGCGAATTTGATAGTTATGCCAGGCAGTGAAAGGTCATTTACAAACAGTATAAATATCAGGGGTGCAAGGACAGAGCCTTGAGCAGCTCCAATATTCAGATCAATTTCTGAGGAGTTATAATCCTCTATCTTGACCAGAAGTTTTCTCTCTGACAGAAAAGACATTATTAGGGAAAGTGCATTACTCCATCAGCATAGAGTTTTTGCTCAACAAATTTTAGATTCAGAGTGTCAAAAGCTCTTGATACAACAACAATGCGGTTTGATTCTAGTTCTCGATGAATAAATTGCAGAAGTTGAAAAGCTGCGGTCTCAGTGGATTTGCCCTGTTGAAAGCCATGTTGGTCATTCTGAATTATTTAAAATTGTCCAAGAAAGTTTATTAGCCTATTATACAGTGCACGCTCAAAAATCTTTGAAAATATATTCAGCAATGATATTGGCCTTTAGTTATCGGTGTCAAGCTGTCTGCCTTTCTTAAAGACCGGTATCACAGTGGCTTCAATGCAGATGGAAATGTTCCAGTAGCAAAAGCACTGTTTATCAATTCTCCAAGGAGCTCCTCTATGTCCTTACAGACGAAGCCAGTTGATTTTTTATTTTTTAGGTTCATTATGATTCCTCGAATTTCTTCCTTCGTAACCGGTGCTAGAAAGATGGTGTTTGGTTGTGGTGCTGCCGTTGTTGGACTTGTCGAAATTTGGTTTCTAAAGTAACTCTGAATTTTGTCCTCAGCAATAGTTGCAAAGTATTTACCAAATGTTTCTGCAATTTCTTCTTTATGGGATATTTTATGGTTTTCAATTAATAGTTGGACTGAGTTAGTTTGTCTATTTCTATTAAGTTCTTTATTTACTATGTTCCATATTTCCCTAGGCTGGTTTGTAGAATTTTCGATTCTGGTTTTATTAAAATTTATTTTAGTTTCGTTGATCAGTTGCCTATATCCTTTCCTTAAATCTCGGTAATGCTGCCAAATGTCAGTGTTATTTACTTGTTTTGCGAGATTATAAGCATCTCGTACCTGATTTTTCTTTATTGTTATTTCCTCGGTCATTCAGTGGAGTTCTCATTTATGATGGGTTTGTCTTCGTTCCGGACAGGTGTTATTTAAGTGCCACAGAAATATTTTCAGAAATGTATTGACATTTTCGTTTGTGTCTGTACCATGTATGATTCTCTTTGTAATGCCATCCTAGTTATTTAAGTTGTTTTCTGATAAGTTTCGTATGACCCTATGATTTGGCTTATGTTCTCGGACTTCAATAGGATGCTCCATTGTTAATTCTTGAAGGTAATGGTCAGAAATGTGTTCTTCTATGATTTTACAGCTTACCAATGCACTATTTATATCTGTAGCCATGTAGTCTATTGAGGAAATCGATGTGCCAAGTATGGATGTAAAGACCCTTGTGGGTTTGTCACTGTGATCTACTAGGTGAAAGGAGTCAAGAAGATCCTTTAGTTGCTTGTAGTTTTGTTCTTTTGTCTTTAAGCTGTCAATATTAAGGTCTCCACATAGGACAACATTGTCGCCAATTTTTGTAAGGTGTAATAGAAGGTCAGTGACTTGCTGAATAAAAGTATTTTGTTTCCAATTGCCAGATTTAACTTACGACGTTTTTACTTGAATGGCACAGCATTCAACATGTAGTTCGACGCTGTAATTTGTGATTTCTTTAAGGTCTTTTACTGTAGCTTCTATATTTGTGTGGATCGCGGTTTCTCCATGTATGTGGACTTTCCTGCAGTAATGAGTGGCCAATTTATAATCTGGGACAATCATACTCTTCATTCCCTCGTCCGATGTCTCAGTAACGCACAGTATTTGTGGTTTTAGTCTCTTGGTAAGAAGTTCTAGTTGGTTTAATTTGTTCGCAAGATTTTGGATATTTAGGTGGCAAATCTTTGTGCTCAGGTATGTTTAAATCATATCTCCATTTGTAGTTGACTCAGGCGAGGATATAAAAAATGTTGTTGTCTGTCCTGGTCTGTCCTTTTCTCGTTGTTACATTCTCACAGAAATTGCTGCTTGCAGATCGGCAGTTGGTGTCGAACGTGTTTTGGAAATTTCTTTTACAATATTGCCATAGTTATAACCGTTTGGTCCGCTCATTAATAATATTTGCCTGTTTCTTGGTTTTTCATTTGCATTTTTACCGCTTTTATTTAATTTTCCTCCCATTTTCTGGATTTCTCCTCGTCTTATGTGTATTAATTCATTTAGTTGTTTTTCTAATTCTTTCAAACTCCTATTTAGATTATTGTTCACTACTGTCAGTTCACTGCATTTTTCATTTATTCTATGAGTCTCCTCTTTTAGTTTCCGGATGTTTATTGCAGTGATCTTGTTGCCGTTCCATATTTATTCTTGCTAGACCCTCATTCAGTTCGTCAATCCTTCTTTTATAAGTTTTAATACTCTTATCTTCTTCGTCCTTGTTTTCCTTAGCAATTTCCTCCTCGAGATCTTGGGCTTTTTGTTTTTCGTCAGCAAGTTTTTTTTCCGATTGCTTCAATTTTACTTTTTAGTTGATCTATCGTCTTTTGTGAGTTTTCTTTGCTATCCTCTATTTCTTGATTTTTTTGCTCTATATCATTTATTCTCCTTTTGTTTTCTAGTGTCAGTTTACATTCTAGGGCCTGTATTTTCCCTTTCTGTTCCAATATTACGCTGTTTAATTTTTCTTCTGCTTCTGCCACGTTGTCTTCAAATGCGGTTGATCTTCTTGTCTGTCTCTCCAGTTGTTTACTTTTTTCTCGCAATTCATTTTGCAGGTCGGCGATTATCTCTCCAAGTTCCCGAATCAGTTCAATTTCATCATCTTTGACATTTTCTTGAGCGTAGCTCTCGCATTTTTTGCTGCAAAATATTTTATAGTCTTTTATATGCACTGCACTCTTTTTGCAGGATATGCAATAGTAGCAAGTTAGATCCTTACCACCGCTGCAGCACTTAAAAGTACCAATATTATTCTTACCCATTGTGGTGATGTAGTATTTAGATCTAGGTGTTTTTGTGTTTCTTTACAAGTCCAGCATTAAATAAATCGGGACACTCCTCTACTCAATTCAAGAAGTATATATCCCGCAGTTGTATAAATAAATAAAAATAGAAGTAAAGGTAAGTCTGGCTCTGTTCTCGGTGTTTGCTCATCAGATTCAGACATGGTAAAATCATGAACAAATTCTTAATCCCGGCTCCTGTATCTTGTTTATTTAAGTAAATATGAGCGATATTTATATTTATATTCAACTGATATGCCAAATATTTCAGGTGAAAATGTTTTTTTACACTACTTTATCTAGTCTTTCAAACCATGTTTAAAGAATCTAATTTTCAGTTACATGGGGATGATTTTCGAGAAATTAGTTAGATCATCAGAAAATGCACATTTTTAGCTTTGTAACCGTATCCCATATCAGACAGAATTATTAACTTTCACTTTGATTAGTCAAAATTTAACATTAAATCAGAAGCCACAAAAACTGCTGTTTACACGACAACACAAGTTGGAGAACTTAGCTTGAAAGATTTGTTTTTTTAATTTTATTGAGTTTTTAACGTCTCTTTGTTGCAGTGTTCACTTCTGTCTTGTGGTCTTAAGCACACATCGTATTTTTTATTTTCAAAATCCCAGGGTTTTGTTGCATAGTGTTTACTGAAACTAATGAGATCTGTTTGTTTCAGGCATACCACCTGTGCAATGGAAAGCTAATAGCGTCCTACCTGTGCACAAATGGAACACTTTTCAACGAACAATTCCAAGTCTGTGATCAATTTTATAACGTGAGATGTGGATCTGCATATATAGACTTATAATTTATTGTTACCTAATTTTACTTATCCTGCCAACAAGTAAGGGACAATGTACTGAATTCGCCAAAGTTTGGCTCCCATAAGAGCATAAAAGCGAACTAATTAACGTTATTAGCCATCCACAGCAACCGCAGCATAGATCGCCATCAATAATATTTTTTTCAAATTTTGCTGCTTATAATCTAGTTTATAGAAATCATAGTTATAAAGTAAAATAAAATCAGTTCAAACACCACATTGGTTAATGTAATATCAAACTACAAAACTCCTTCTCGTCCATTTATTGTTCGGGATGGTACCCTTTTAACCAACATTTGTATTGAACCGTATCTATATGTTCCTATTTACAAGTTGTATTTTATTAATTATTTCAATAAAAATTTGTAACAATATATTTGTATCTTACTGCAACAAAGATAACAGAAAATAAGCTAAAATACCGCGCAGGTTTATCTCCAGTCTGTTTTGCCAGTACCTCTCTTGCCAGAGAACAAGTGTTTTGGCATTTTGGTACCAATGAATCTGTCTGCTTCTCCTTTGAGGCCAAGCCTGGCAACTTTCTTACTGATAGCTCTATGGGCGATTTTGGCCAGTTTGTTTTTCATCTAAAAGAACATATTATATCTAACCTTGCAACTGAGCAAAACTATATTTTAGATAGTCAAACCGCCACTGACTTATTATATTCATTTGAACTACACTTAAAGAAAAGCTGTAAATTAACGATATACAGACCATAAATTTAAGAAAACTCTTCTTCAATTTATGACGCAGACAGTCCATGGCACGATTTCAAGTCAATTTAGAATTGTAATGCTACAAAGAACAAATTTTAAAATACATACCGCCAAATCTTTGATGCCTTGTTCGTTTCTAGGTGGTTTAACTAATGCTCTCGATTTACTTAATGGCCTGCTCTCATTGGCAACTTCCATGCGCGACTTCTTAGCAACTGGACCTGCAAATTTGAAAAAATATATTGTTCTCAATTATAACAATTGGCCATCAATTTCAAAACATGAAAATATATAATATAGTTCTCTAGTCTATATTTAGAGACGTGTTGTTAAAAAAAAACTATTTACCGTTACTTTTTATACATACCTACAGACCGCGCCCTCTGCTTCGTTTTAGTAAAGTTGGCCTGAGTCGTTCCGGACATATCAACACCAAGATTTTCCATATTTTTGCGTAGTTTGGAAACCGAACGATCCCTAACCTACAACAAAATCGATATTAAAGAATGTGTTTTTGATTATAGGTTTCGTGGATTAGTACCTTCGATCCTGCCGTACGGGGCATGACAGGTTTTCTGCTCT
>MU189358.1:0-50980 GCA_016904865.1 Pissodes strobi | reverse complement strand
ATACCATCAAAGCGTGGTTTCCACGTCTGGCTTTAATTTGTTAAATGTTTAAATTATGTGAACCTTTCTTATAATGTAGAGTGTTTTTTAAATTTTGATGTGCCCGTTGTCGTTTTGATGTTGTTTGTGCCTCTTGTGGATATCACCCTGCACTATTTCATCCCCAAATTTAATGCAACCCTGACTGAACCCTTTATTTTCATGATTAACCAGTTGTTTTAGTGTTTTCCACATCAGTCTACTATTGTTTCGATGACAATCAATTTTATTATAAAAGTACAATTGTTTCTTATGCTTAGCCAAATTAACATAATAATTTCTATCAAACTTATAATCATTCCATTTATTTGATTTCTCCACTTCATTCTGGGATTTCTTGAATTCTCGATATGAATTGTTTTTTTTTTCATACTCGCCTGTTTTAATTCAGCATCAAACTATAAGGAACATTATTACTTTTCATGTAAAGTACCCTGATGGGTGATATTTCATCAATGACTTTAGTACAATTTGATATAATATTAGAAAGAATAAGGTTTACCTCAGTGGAATTCATTGTCTCCCCCCAATTTGCATGAAGTAGCTTCATATTTATGCTATAAAAGGTTTTATCACTTAAAACTCGATAAAAACGTTGCTCATTTTCATTATTTTGTAATCGCAATTTGAACAATTTAAATGAAATTATGGAATGATCAGAAATCTTTGGACTATCATGCACTCTATACCTCACCTCAATATTCCCGATGGCCCAATCAACAATACCGCTAGTATGTTCTACACAGCGTGTAGGGTTGTTAATGTACTGTGAAAACCTAGAATTTTAATGCTGTGTTTTAATTTATTGGAATAAAAACTGTCTGCGTCATAATTAATGTTGAAGTCCCCAACAATTAAAATCTTTTTGTTTTTAAGTAGTAGATATTCACAGAATTCATCAAGATCATTCAGAAAAATTGAGTGGCTTGAGTTTGGCGAATGATACAGAACACCCACAGTCACACTTGTCCCACCTACCCCAATATCTGCCACAATTCCCCCATAATTTTTCTCAGAGTTAAATTTGGAAATGCCTTTATAAGCCAAGCCCTTCTTGACATACCTAAGAACTCCACCCGTATGTCTGCTTTCTAAGTCATTTCTTATCAAATTATAATTTGCGATATCTAATTCGAAATCAAGCATATCTTCCGTTGTACGTGTTTCACTTAATAAAATAATTTTCGGTGACATTCTTACAATATTATACAAAAAATCATCCTTATGTGCAATAAAACTTTGTACATTTGTATAAATAATATCTTTATTTTGCAAGCCATAATCCCCTGAAGGTGTACCTTCATCTTCATTGCCATAGACTCTTTCATACCTCCATCGGTCATCCTCCCCTTTTGCGCTGCATTCAGATGGTGGCTCTGTGATTATGTTGCTGTCTTGCATCAAATGTTGGGATCTGCCTGGGTTGGCAGCACCCCCTTTTTCGCGAAAAACCTTGAAACGATGGATCCACTAGGCCATACATCCCGCTTCCAGGCATTCTTGAAATCGTCCTGTTTGATAGTGACCTTCATAGACTTGTATATTTCAGGTTGCTTGGATGGATGGTCTTCACATCTTACTTCCGGGAAGTTAGGTTTCAAGAATGCTTCCAGCTGTTCTTTTTGAATTCCAGGCGCCAGCCTTGTGACATGCAATGAGGTAAACTTCGGAATACACCGTATTTCAGAATTTTCATCACGTCCAACCACAAGTCTTCGTGATCGCCGTCTTATTTTCTGCCAGTCACCTTCTTTCCCTGACTGTTTGTCTTCTAGATTTTGTATATCTAGCATTTTGCTTGCGGTTAGTGCCTCCGTAACTGCCAAATTAACAGTTTTCGACGAAATTTTTGGCGTACATACCACCAAATCGATGTATTTTTTCCAATGATTGTTTTTGTTTAGATGAATTGTCCGACGTTGACTTTTGACAGATAACAGCTGTCGGTGCCGGGCCACTAAAATTCTTTGTCAGACTGCTTGCATACGTTGCCGTAGTATCAGTGTTGCCAACAGAAGGAATATTATGATGACTTTTACTTTTAAAAACTTCTAATTTTTCCTCCAGCAACTTAATATTGCTGTATAATAGGGATTCTTTACTTCTTAATTCGCTAATTACCTCTTCTCTGCTCTTTAATACTTCATCCTTGGCATCCAGGAGTTTTTTAGTTTGCACGTTTTCGCCTTCGTTCATAACCTCAATAATTGGCTTACAACATTTCACCCAATTATTTTTACCCACGGCCACTAAGCCCGCTACCCTTAAGGCACAGGATGTATAGTAGTACTCGTCTCACAGTTTACGCACTTCGCGATGGTTGATACTACGGTTTTTTGACAATATTTACACAGTTTCGCGGAGTTAATTTTATCAGCGGCTTCACCAGCCATGCTCAGTGCTGCCAACTTGGAGTAGGGCAATTGAGAACTACGGAGAGTCTCAAAAGATTGAGTTGGATATTTCAAAGGCATTCGACAAAGTTAGGCATGACGGATTGCTCAACAGACTGCCGTCCTTCGGACTGCCGGCCTCTCTCTCCAGCTGGCTTGCCAGTTTCCTTAAAAACCGATCTCTGCACGTTGTTGATGGACACACCTCAGGCACATTCACTATTAACGCGGGCGTGCCTCAGGGCGCAATACTACCAAAGCACACTCTAAAGCTGCTGGATTCCAGTCAGAAGATGGTCTGGAACACCGCAGACATGTGGCCGAGATGTCCCTGTTTTACAGATGCTTTCACGGCAGATTTTCCCAGGATTTGACCAGCCTCATCCCGTCTCTGGCAACGCTTGTCAGACAGTCACGACAGACGGCAAGACCGCACCAGTTCGTCGTATAACTGGAAACACCTAGAACATCGCTTTACAAGAATTCCTTTGTCTGGCGCACTGCATCACTGTGGAACTCACTCCCAGGACATCTGTTTTCCCCTAATTACAGCCTGTAATTTTTCAAAAACCGTGTCAATCAACATCTTCGCATACACAACGCTCGTCGAGCGCCATAGGATCTCCCTTTAGTGTGTGTGCCGCTACCATAAAATAAAAATACATATTGATGCGAAATTGAGTAATAATGCTCCATAGTATATAAGAGCATAAATAATTTGAAATTCCTCTATTTTGAAAAGGAGGATCATCAAGATGAAATGGCTCTTTTTCCTTGCGTCTTTAGAGTATCTTCTCGCATATGTATGAAACAATATAGGCAGCAAGAGCACATGTTCACCAATTACCAATCAATAATTTGTCATTATTATGGTAGTTGGTGATCAATATTTACTAGTAGATTTTGGTTCGTTAAATCTCCTAAAAATATTTCATCTTTTAGCTTCTTGAATATGAGAATGCATGTAGTTACTGATCAACCAATATGTGTCACATAATAGCGTTCTCTCTATTCTGTTCATGATTCTAAATCGACGTTATTGAAATTCATAAATCATATAATTTCAGACAATTGTCACAAACAAGATTGGAATCTAGTGTCCGAAACACAATTATAAACACTGAACCAAATAATTCGACTTCTACTCGCGTTTTAATTAAAGTTTATAAAATTTAATAAAAGCGTTATATCGTCATAAACATCTTAAACAAGGGTATATTCTTAGCTCTTAAAGGACGATATTTGAACGTTATTTCTTAATACTAAACGACTTAATTGAAACTATATATTTAACTAGAATGGTACACTGGTCTCCTTTATACGATAATGGCCCTTTCTTAGAAGTGATATAAAGGTTGAATTGAGCCATTCGCCCTGTGTCATAAATTTCATTTAGGATTCCAGCATCATTGAACATCGTAGTTCTTCCGGTGTTGTACTTATATTTTTGATTTATGTTGACACCGTGAGATGAAGTCAGGGTTCTACATGTGTTGGATCCGAGAAAAAGCAAGATATTTAGGTGACCAAGAAGGAAAAAGAAAATAGGAATCAAAATATTCAGCGATAGATCTGATTTAAATAAAAACTGGCAGAGAGAAATAAAAACCAACACATAGGTCGACATAAGGTCGACATAAGCAATTTTTAGTCCCATTTTCAAATTGCTGTGACTATTTTTTTAATAAGAAGCTTTTTTAAATGCGGTTTGCGTTCTCCACCTAGAACCACAAGACTTTATTTTTTAGTAAGTTTGATATTCTCATCAATAAGGTCATGTAAAAAATAAAACGTGTATGACTGTGCCATTTGCGGCCTTTGTAAAATGACTTGCAGGCAGGATCGTATAATTCTTTGAGCTGTAAGACGTCAAAAAAAAATTAATGCCACCAAAGTTAATGTTAATTTTCAAAGGGTGACTGGCTTAAAAACTTCAACTCAAACAAAGCGAACAATATAGCATGGACAAGGGCGTAACGCTCGCCTTGCTTTAAAGGCTACAAGGAAGCAGTGGTCTCAAGCACATGTCAACTGGAGAATAGCAAAATGGAGTAGATTTATGTTCTCGGATGAATATTTGAAAGTAACGAACAAGAGGAAGAGGTAGGCATGAATAGTTTCTCGAAGAGAAGATGAATGCAAGAGTACCATTTGATAGGTAGGATGATGTTATGGCTAATGGGAAGACGAATGTGGTTGTGTTGGAAGGAGAGTCGATGAATATTCAGGGGTAGAGGGACATGTGTGTTAACAATATTATTATTCCAATCTTCGGAGATGATTTTGTCTTGATGGACGGAAATGCGCATCCACACAAGGCTAGAATCGTTCAAGGAGTTTTAAAGAATAATAGTATTAAAGGAGCGAATCATTCTGCGAGATTACCAGATATGAATGTAATTGAGCACGTATGGAGCATGATAAAAAGGAGATTGTGTTAGGTGAGCATAAATTTAACGATTTCGGAAAGTTGGCGAATACGGTTAGACCAGAATAGGAAGCCATTACCTAGGGTTTCCTTACAAACCTTGAAACCTAGTGAGCAGCATGCGAAGTAGCGTGGCGGAAGTGCACCGTGTCAATGGAGGATCAGCCGAAAATCAGCGCTTATTATTAATATTATTTTTTAAGTTTTTGATGTGTAAACATCTTACGCGGCAGTATGAGTATAAATCTCGGGAGAATGGACGAAAGTGTGAAACCCGGATATGACATTATAACTATGCGCAGTCTACTTCAGCGCTTCCTTGTAAAGCGACTAGCGGATAAAGACAGCTTGCAAAATACATTCCGGACTTGTCGGAAGGTATTGGATGTTTTCGTAAGATTGTGTTCCTATTTTAGCTATGTCTTTACGATGCAATGAATTGCTTACACGTGCTCTGGTGGTTTAGTAGTTAAGATGCTAGACCTCTGGTTTGGCGGCCTGGGTCGGATTTCCGACGGTGTTTTTTTATTTTATTGAGGTTAAATTTGTAAAAAGTTTTTTTCTTGATTTTGGGCGTGCCTTGGGTTAGTTATGGTTCGTTGCGCCCCTGTAGCGAGGGAAGCGAGCGGAGGGCTACACGTGAAGTGTAATATTAGATATTCTAATGCAAACATTACAAATGTAAACATTAATCAAGGCACAGAAAGTATCATATCTGTGACAAGAATCTGTTTTGCAGGCTGTCTGTAACCGTTAGTGTAAAACGTGTTTTTTTCTCACGCCAGAATATAGGAAACCAATTCCAAATAAGTTGATGCCTATATTCAGGCGTCACGCGGCCTATTAGAGAGATTTTCATGTCGATGATGGCGATATAGGATATGTGTACACATCAGTGTCTAGTAGACTCACTCAATATTTTTTTGTTAATTATTAATAATTATAATCATTTGACGATATTTGTCTTAAATTGTAGTTGTTTTAATTAATCGATTTAGGACTTTAATTTTTTCTGTTTAAGAAATTTAATGTTAAAGACATAAATAAATAAATATATAGACGAATGATGGGTGCAAAGGCTTCCTATGAACACTTTACAAACCAAAGATATTACCGCTCGTCGAAGGATAATTTCTCGTGCAAATTTTAGCAATTTTCTTCCTATACGGCATGTTCATATTACCCTAGGTATGGCATTTTAAGTATGTTGTCTGCGGTATTTGGCTGTAGGAGCAGCATTGGGCAGTCCATGTTTCTGGATCCCGCAACTGAGTTATTGTGTCAAACTCGATTTGATGCATTGATTATATTTTGACGAGCGGCTTATCTTCAATTATGCTGTGTTTAAAAAAATTGAGCCAAAAACCTTAATTAATGATTTAAACTTTTCAAAATAAGTCAAGTTAACGTATTTTAAAAATATCGCTACACAAATTTTATGTTTAGCATAAGACCGAATTGCATACATGCTGAAACTAGCAATAAATTCCACATCAATATTTCTTTTAATAACCCTTTGCTACTAAAAGCCCCCTTAATTTTACACCAAAACCCTTCTCTACATTAGTCTAGTTCAATCAAGTAAGTATTTTCCAACAAACACCTTCTATTTAGAACCCACGCTTAGAATGACACCACTATTGAATACCTAAAAAAAACACAAAAAACATCTCTTTTGTCCTGAGGCCAAAAAATTGGCCTCAAGGCGGAGGAATTACTACGGTAGTCAACGGCATAAGGATACCGAAGGCAACGGAAAACCACGGTATTAAAGATCATTATGATATCCCCAGGACATATTTTGTCCATTCTTTTCATCATGACAGGAAACACGAGAAAAAAGGCCCTCAGTCCCGGGCAGATGTTGAATCATCAGAGGGTGCTAAGAATCAGCAAAAAGGCTAAATTTGGAGACTGTAGTAATTGACGGGAGGTCTTTAATGTATATTAGGAACAAAATTGGTCCCAACACTGACCCTTGTGGTACTCCTGTAGTTACTTGCCCCTTTGCTGATGCAACCCCATTCACCCTGACAATTTGACATCTGTCTTCTAGATATGATTTCAGTAATTTGATACTGTTCTCATGAATTCCATAGTATGGCAATTTATCGATAAGAACTTGATGGTCCATACAATCGAAGGCTTTACTTAAATCACATGATAGAACAGTATTGTATTTTTTCTCTTCAAAACCATCCATGATAAATGAAATCAAATCCAAGATGCCTGAGACTGTACATTTATCTTTTCTGAATCCGAATTGACATTTATTAAAAAGATCATTATTTTCAAAGAAACTGGTTAGTTGTTTGGCCATACATTTTTCGATTATTTTTGATACTATAGGAAGTAGGGATATCGGCCTATAATTTTCTGGGTTTTCAGGGTCATCTTTCTTATGTAAAGTAATGACAATTGCCCGCTTAAGAACATCTGGAAATACTCCTTCCTTAAGACATATGTTTACTAATTTGGTTAAGGGTATTATAATAGTATTTTTTATTGTTTTTATTAGGCGAGAGTTCAAGTTGTAAATATCACGAGTGTTTTTATTATTAAGATTGTCTATAACATCCCTAACCTCATTACATGTTACCTCTATAAAATGAAATTTAGTATTTGGTTTATCTATTTTCATCCTTGCCATATAGTCATTTGCACTGATTTGCGATGGTGCAATGTTTTTTATTAAGTTAGGAGCAATGTTCAAAAAATATTGATTAAAACTATCGGGTGTTACGCCACAACTTACAGAATTATCTTTATGATTATTTTTATATTTGTTTATGACCCTCCACATTCCTTTAGCGTTATTACCAGTTGATTTTATGTACCTTTCATTTGCTTTAATCTTTTCAGTTTTAATTGTGTCTTTATATAGTTTACGGTAGTTTTTATATTGCTGAGTTGTTTGCTCATTGGGAAACTGTCTCTCCATCTTACCCAGAATGTGCAGATGGTCCCGCATTTGCCCCAATTTGGCATTAAAAAAGGAAATATTAAAACTCTGGTCAGAGCGAACATTATAACACTTTTCAGGAAAGGAATCCAAGAAACAGTCTTCCAATTTTAAAAGAAATATGTGCATTTTCGTATTTATGTCAAGAAATTCATGATTTACAAAGTCAAATGAAAGTTGCTCTATAGCATTATGAAAAAGAAGCCCCTTTTTTGTTATAGGCCTTCACGTTTTTGTTTCATTACTAATACTATTTTTAGACAATGGCAGCGGTAGTTCAATTTCTATAAGTTGGGCCATGTGATCCGACAATTCCATTTCCAAACACGCAGATGTAGAAACCCCCACATTGGAAGTCACAAAGACATTATCTAGATATGCACCCTTTCTTGTTGGCTGAAAAATAGTACGTTTTAAATCAAAGCTCTCAAGGACATCGCAGAGTTTTTTTGAATCATTAGAGTCTTTACAGAAGTGTACATTAAAGTCGCCTGCAATAACCAATTTCTTACCCCTATTGAGCCCCTTCAAAGTGTCATCCATAATGTCTAAAAATGTGTCAAACTGGCCAAAGGGGGATCTATTCGCTATGTGCGTTACATGACGCGACATCTGGTGGTACAAAATGTGGCGAATTTCTTAGATACGCAAAGTACATCGGAAACGATTGAAAATTCAAGAAAAATTGTTGATTTTAGTGCAATATAATTAGTTCATATGAGAATATTTATCGATTCGACTGAAAAAAGCCAAGTTCGATATTGAACATCAAATGGGACATATTAACGCAAAAAAAATTGCGGATGAAGCACATTTTCTCAAAATAAATTGAAATAAAAAATTAAAATTCAACATACATTAACACAATTCCAGTACACTTGTCCTAAGGTATAATCGCAGAAGGTTAATAATAACATAATATAAAGCTTCTTTTCATTCCAATTGCAAATAAAACTGTTTTTTTTTGCACTCTAAAACCATAATATAATATTTATGAGATAAACGTCAACATGACTATTTCTTAAAACATTATTATATTGGTTGGCTTAGCACGGCTGTTGTACGGGTAGATGTTGCCAAGTGTACTTTCTATTTGGTTCTAAAATATAACAGCCTCGTGTTGAATATGTTTCAAAAGTACTGTGAGACGAAAACTTCTTATAAATAATGATTCTTAATGGCTTTGTTTAATGAAATAACAATAACTCGAATATATGATTTACTAGAATTAGATGTTACGCTAGAAGGGGGTCACTTGTAATAATAAGTCATATAAACTAATTCATTTAGTTTATTGAAATAGATACAAATTTAAAAGATCATTTGGATTAGTTTAAGAGAGTATCACGCGTAGTGCGTTTGTTTTGTTACTTTGAATTAATTTTGATTTTGTAGTTGGTCAAGCGCATAGCGCGCACGCCTCAATGTGCTTCTTTGGCTAATTAAAGTTAATTTCGATTATTTTTGCTTAATCTGGAATCAGTGGCGGATTCAGAGGGGGGGCGGTGGGGGGAATCGCCCCCCCCCCTTTATTTTGAGAGACGAGGAAAGGGAACAAGCGGTTAGGTTTATTATTTTAATTTAATATTGTTGAAGAGAAACTTTTATTAAATATTTTGTTAGGCAGGCGAATATCCGATCTGGAAAAAATACTGGCTGCAAGAGTTTGTTGACAAAACAATGTCACTGATAATGTATTAGACGCATTAAAATTATGCGACGATATATGTATTTCCATATGTGAAACAATTTTTAATAATATTTGGTTGCTTTCCATTAAGTAATGCTACGCCAGAAAGAAGTTTTTCTTTTTTAAGACTGATTAAATCTTACTTAGGGACAAACATGTCTCATTTAAGACCTTCTGCCTTAGCATTACTCAATATCCGTAAGGATATTGAAGTAGATGAAGAAAGAATAATAGATAAATTTACAAGTAAAAGAACAGATAATTAGATTTTGTTTTCTAGGACCGTGTTCATTTTATTACCTACTATAGTTTTTTTGCTTAAAAGTACTTATGTGTTTTCGTTTTATTAAAGTTTTTGTTATTTTATGTCACGGTTTAGTTATTTCTATAGGTACACACCTACATAATAATATTATTCTGAGATTTAATTTTATTTTTTATATTTAACTCCGTTTTTTTTTTGTTCAATAAAAGTGCTTATAACGATTAAAGTATGATTTGCATTACCTATATGTTGCAGATTATTAAGGATTATGATTTCAAGCTTATTTCAAATGTTTTTAAAGCTACCTAGCACATATATGTATAGGATATAGGTGTATATAAAAGAAAATTATGTACCTCACCTCTATAAGCACGCAAATTAAGTGAAACTTCTGAGATATTAGAAATTAAATTTTTATTTTTTTGTTGATACTTTTTTTCTCGACTTTTGCCCCCAGTTTCGACACTTTTTTACAATTTTTTTTCTTTTGCTTTCACCTTTTTTTTCGCCGAGAACCGCGTTTCTCTAACTTTTTTTTTAATATATTTTTGCTTTATTATGATCTTTCCGAAATTTTTTTTACGTTTTTTTAAAAACTTTCTTATTTTTAAAACATTTTTTTTGTATAGAATTTTTTTCATTCCATTTTTGCTGATTACGTTCGACTTTTTTTCGCCGAAAGTTGCGTTTCTCTAACTTTTTTTTCTTATTTCGTTTTATAATACTTTTTTATTAACTTTCCGAACAATTCTTTACGTTTTTTTTTTAATTTTTTTTCCATTTTTTCGGAGGGTGTCTAGTTTGGGTTAGTCCAGAATACTCATTTAACCCTGGCTACGTGTTCTCAAAATTTCAACCCTCTAATTATACTGGAACATGCTTAATTAAAAGGGGTTTTACTTAGATAGCCGTTTCAACTTTGATAAGTGTTTCACTTCGATAAGCGTTTCATTTTTTCTGACTTTACCCTCGATGAAGAAGTTTCATTTCAAAAACCAACGTCCTCCCCTTTTTCATGGCCTGGATCCGCCTCTGTCTGGAATACGTTAATTAGGGTTAGTTTTTGTTAATTTAGGTTAGTATGGGTTAGTTTTGGTTAGTCTGGGTTGGTTTTGCTTAGTTTATGATAGCGAAGAGAAAAGGTCGCGTAGCGCGCTTTTCTTTTTATTTTGGTTAATTAGGGTTAGTCTGGGTTAGTTTTGGCTAGTATGGATTTCTTTTGACTAATCTGGGTTAGCTTGGATTAGTTTGGGTTAGTTTTTGTTGGTTTGGGTAAGTTTTGATTAGTATGGGTTAGTTTTGGTTAGTATCGGTTGGTTTTGCTTAGATTGGAATAGCGAAGAGACAAGCGCGCATTGGTTAATTATGGTTAGCCTGGGTTAGTTTTGGTTAGTCTTAATTAGTTTGTATTATTCTGGGTTGGTTTTGGTTAGTTTGCGTCGTGCTGGCTAGTTTGGGTTAGTGTTGGTTATTTTGGGTTAGCTATGGTTGATTTACTGACAAGCGAACGTAGCGCGCTTGTCCTTTAAATATATTTCATTTTGATTTTGATCTAGGGCTTTTACTGGGAAATTAACAAATTGACTCGATAGTGTACCGTAAGTAAACTTTTATTAGTTATATATACATGTATGGCTAAACAGCCAAGGTTAGTTTTGCTTAGTATGGGTTACTTTTGGTCAATCTGGGTTAGTTTGGCTTAGTTTACGTTAGTCTGGACTAGTTTTGTTTAGCTTGGGTTACTTTGCATTAGTCTGAATTAGTTTTGGTGAGTTTGGATTAGTTAACAGACAAATGGGAGCTTATTTGGTTAGTCTGAGGCATATAAGTAACAAGCGCGCGGTGTGCGCTTGTTTAGTTACTTTCACAAGTTATTCTACTTAAAAGGCCTGTTCCAACCCACCATGAAAACCGTACATGGGACGGTAATTTCCAGTAGCATAATCCGTTTGTCAACATGACAGGTGATTTATCGCCTTCAAAAGTGAAATTGACAACTAGAAATGACGGTCCTTCGTACGGTTTTCTAGTCGGTTGGAACAAACCTTATGAAACATGCTCCTAGACTTGGCAATTTGCTTACTTGAAAATCAAGAAGGTTAGCCAAGTCTGACAACATTGCAAGTAAATTGTCATCATTAACGTCATATAGGGAGAGTTTTCGCATTAAAATGTCACCAAACAGCCTCATTCCTGAAATTTCTTTTTCAATTTTTGGCGTCAAACGTGCTTCATCCGCAATTTTTTTTGGTATTAATGTGTTCCATTTGATGTAATCTTTCCATTGAACCCAAAAAAAACCTTTAAAATCGACAGTGCTTATATGACACCAGACCCTTTTTCGATGTATTCTACGTATTTATTTGTATAGTAGCTGAAGAAAGTTCCAAATTTCTCCGACTTGCGCGCACGATCGTTCGTCATTTCTCCCACTACCTTAACGCACAGAGCGAATAAATTGCTAGAATATAAAGATTAAAATCATTAATATATACACAGGAACATTCAAAACATTTTTCTACCATACTAACATTTAAAAAATCTGCTTTTACCCTAAGGCTAATGTAGATAGCTGTACCTCCTCGACTATAGTTTTCCCTAGTAGAGAACCCAATAAGATTGTAGTGGGAAATTTGAAGAGTTTCAATCTCATCCTTGTTCAATGAGTGCTCGGTAATACACACCATATCAATTTTCTTATCCGCAAGTTGTGCTTCCAACATTGGTATTTTATGTCTTAAAGAGCATACATTTAGGTGTAGCACTTTCAGTGCCTTCTTAGGGTGCTGCTTTGGTTGGTGCTCAGGTTTCCTTGAAGAGGAGTTTTTGTGGGAACCATCCTCTGGCGTTGAATATTCAAAAAATGATTGACGATTACTCCTTTAGGCCATAGATTTGCATTTAGGTATTTTTCTCTTGCTGAACCAGGAACGGTCAACTTGAAAGAACTTTGATATTTATCCCTCCTTGTTATTATTTTTTCATATTTATTTTTTTCTGCAAGGCCCTTTTTTGACAAATAGGAAGCAATATTTTCTGCACTCACCTTTGGATCTAGACCCGACAAGAAAAGAAAGGAAATTTTTTCTGCTGCAGCAATGTTGGCATCATCGTCACAGATTCCCTTTATTGGTGTAGGGCGGTTTGTTGGTAAGTGATTTTTCTTTCGAGTCACCAGGGTCCAGGGCTCGCTCTCATTTGGATTTTTCGAAGAAGTCGATTGAGGATCACTTTCTTTTGGATTTTCATTATGGTTTTGCACAATTTCGCACTTTTGGCTGCTATGGGGGCTGCTACCTTCCCTTTGTTGGCCTGTAGCGGTATTCAGGGCCTCTATTGATAGTACTTGCCTTGTTGTGACTACATTTCTCTGGAATGATGCTTGAGTTTTTTCTATAGTTGTATGCTGCCGGGTTACCTTTATTACCATACTAGGAGGTTCAGGGAGCTCAGTTGCATGGTTTTCGTTTTGTGGGGCTTCATTAAATTGCGCCTTTTGTTTGGGAATTGAGCATGAAAGATTTACAATTTTCGATTCTATTGAGGTTATTTTTGGCCGCAACCATTGTAATTCTTCACTGAATCTCTCGTTTCGGGCTAGTAATTTGGTAATTGTACCCAATAAAGTTTCTAATTCGATGTTCGAAGTTACTGACTCTGATTTTGAAGCCTTAACCTCACTTATGCACGTCGGGCAATTTACAAGCGTCCGGCTGCCGCTGACGATTGTTAAGCCCGTAATTCGTAAGGCACAGGATGAGTGGTAACTTCCTTTGCATTCTGAGCACTTAACTCCGATTTTTTCTACGTTTTTGCTGCAATATTTGCATTTTTTATCTCGCGTGTCCGAAATCGCGTCATTCTCGTCCGCCATTTTGAATTATAATATAATTTAGTCAGGAACATCAGCTCGTCGTCAAAAATACATTCTGTACACTTCATTCACGACGTCTCTACACGTGGAAATCACCAGGAGACACTGTAAGGAATCAAATAGACTACATACTGATAAATCGGAGGTACCAGAACAGTATAAAGCATGTAGTTGCCTATCAAGGTGCGGACATTGGCTCGGACCACAGCCCTATCATCGCAAAGTTTTACTTCAGGCTGAAGCTATTAAACAGGAGGAAGATACAGCCAAAACCTAATATACGAAGTCTAACTGAATCAAACACAAGGGAAAACATGAGAGCCGAACTTCAAAAACTCTGCCTGACAAACAATCCTGATTGTGAAGACGATCCTAATGAAATATGGAAAAGACTTAAAACCAACATAAATGTGGCCACAAAAACTGTCCTTGGCCCTGATGAAAGAACAAGTCTAAAACCCTGGATGACAGAAGAAATATTAGACTTAATGGAACTGAGACGATTAGTGAAAAACCAAACTGATAGGTATAAAGAGTATAACCGAATCATAAGGAACGAAATAAAAAATGCTAAGGTGAATTGGACTACAAACCAATGTGAAGAAGCAGAAAATCTTCACAGACTCCATGACAGCTTTAATTTCCATAAAAAAACTAAAACAAATAACAGACACTAACAGGAATAAACCGCTAACATCACTTACAAATGATCAAGGAAGACTTATTGTAAATCAGGAAGAAATTAAGCAGACTTGGTTAAAACATGCAACAACATATTTATGATGAGTAATGCACTTAAGGCTTTCCTCAGAATAATTCACGGTAGGATACATAACAAATGAGAAGAAATGAGCGGTGAGACGCAGTTCGGTTTCATTAGGGGCCTAGGCACAAGAGAAGCGCTTGTTCTCGCTAAACCTTCTGATACAAAAGTGCTATATGATCAACAACAGGGCATCTTTCTCTGTATTATTGATTACCAAATGGTAATGTCAAACATGATATACTTCAAGCAAGACTACGAGAAATCGGAATAGATGAGAAGGATATTCAAATTATAAATCAACTATATTGGAACCAGAAGGCCGAGGTGAAGATAAACGACACAGTATCAACCGAGGCTTTCGATGTAACCAAGGGAGTGCGACAGGGTTGTATTTTGTCTCCGATGCTTTTTAACATTTATGTCGAGAAAATATTTCAGATTGCGCTCGAAAATGATCCCAGGGGTATCAAGGTCAATCGAAGACCAATCAATAATATCAGATACGCCGACGATACCGTGGAGTTGGCCTCCACTTTGGAGGATCTTCAGCATCTTTTAAAAAAGATAAATGGCATTGGTCGACGGTACGGCCTGCATATTAACATCTCCAACACAAAATCCATGGTGATCAGTAGACGAATCCGAGAGGTTACTCTCGATGTAGAGGGCGAAAACAACGAACAAGTGAAGAGATTTAGGTACCTCGGATCAGTTGTTAACAGCGCGTGGGACTGTGACTAGAAAATTAAGACTCGAATCGGCATGGCCAAAACAGCATATCGACGACTTCAGGGTGTCCTCTAACAGCAATACTTGCCCCTGGACCTCCGACTAAGAGTGATAAAATGCTATGTGTGTCCTATCCTGTTGTACGGGGCTGAAACATGGTCAATCAAAGTAAGATCACTCAATCGCACTGAAGCGTTCGAGATGTGGACTCTCCGCAGACTATTTAAAATCTCATACACAGAACACGTTACAAACGGGGAAGTACTGCGGATGGCAGGTGTAGAGAGACAGCTCCTAAACATAGTTAAAACCCGGAAAGTATCATACCTGGGACACATCCTGAGAGGGCCTCGCTACGCCATCCCGAAGCTGATCCTACAGGGTAAGATGGAAGGCCGAAGGGGACCGGGACGAAAACAACACTCGTGGCTCCGAAACATCAGGAATTGGAGCGTGGTGTCAGATGTGGCAACCATATTTCGTCGGGCAGAAGACAACACCCTTACAATCATTTGAGGAATGTGCGGAAGATCCCCAACGTGCAGGATGCATATGGGACGGAAAGAAGAAGATTGGTCAGAAGCTTAAAAGATTATATTATACTTGATTACTAAGGTGCGCATGTTCTCTCGATTGAGGTATATTTATAAATTGTCTGTGGTCACTGTTTTATAAATATAGTTTGTCTTAAGAGTATGTGTTGCGTTTCATTTATAGTTAGCTTTTCACTTAAGGTTTACACTGCACTTGATCTACTGATTCTACTTTGAGAATTATCTTTCTCAGAACTTTGACAAATTTATCATAGATGCGATTTTTCCAATTGTGGATAGGTATCCCCGAGCTTCGTGACCATGTGGTCAAGGGGCTCAGGATAAGGTGAGGAGGAAAGAATAGGTTAGAAACTTAAAGCGCCCATGTGGACAGCCCAGGAGCTGGTCTTAGGTGAGACAAAAAGCCTGTCGAACTGATGGTTCGCTAACGTTTTTATATGATAAAATGTGCTGATTGTTGCACGTTTAAGGTTCGTAATCGCTCCCATTATTGACTGCTCGCGTTGTTTATAATTTGTCTTTAATGTTTACATAATATTTTGCAAGTTCAAGTTCAAATTTAGGACAGGCCGATATTTATTTAGTAACTTATACATTTTAGTAGTTCACAATATTATCGATTTCTTCGTGCAGCGATAAAAAAATATTGTATATAATATATGGCTAAATAGTGTTTTTTATACTCGTGTGGTGCCTTATATGGCACGCATCATAAAAACGCCTCTTTAGCCACTTGTTTTTTAAAACACCATTAAACTGACAGTTCACTGAAAGCATATTTTGTAACAAGTTAATGAAAACAGATGTTTAGGTATATTTGTAGTCACGCCCGTATTTTATTGTAAGTTATAGAGCTGATCTCTCAATGGGGGTAAATGTGGATACATCTTGTTGGGCTATTATAGCATTTTGAAACTTTAACATGACAACTGCAGTTATATTAACAATGTGGCTTTTCAATACTGATAATTTTTTAAATTTTTTTAATTCATCGATTATGTGATTTTACATACATGAGAAAAATATTCAATACGATGTCCAAAGTTTGTTAAATGAAATCCTTTCGGATCAAGCAAACAATGCGACTCAATTAGGGATCACTGATTGTTGCCTTTATGTAAACTTTCCGATTCGATTATTTTAAATGGAAATTTCGCCACAAAATAATGGTTACAGGATTCACTTAGACATAAGTGATTAATCGAATCTGTGACATAAATAATGACCATTAGTTTTGAATAATAATTATAATGTTTACATGCATGAGCCTGTACGCTGTCGGTGCCAGCTTTAACTCATGAAAATGAATGAATAAAGATATTTAGGATAATAAATAATGCATAACATAAAGCAGAAATATTTGTAAAGCAATTTGGTTTCGTTTCAAATTACGGCATGGTGGAAAAGACTTGAATTTACAAAAGCATCTAAAATTGTATTACAGGAAGATTAGAATGTCTTCTTTATATAGATCTTTAGTTACCTAAAATCATGCTAACCCATAAGGATTTCATACCTAATTAAAAACCTTCGGAATTTACATTCAGAAATAAATGCCATGATATTATTCTGGCATTCGTAGACATTTCTGAACTGAGCACCAGGTTGTTCGTTTGATGGCGAAATATCAAAAAATTTTAGCTTCTCACATATGAAGCGTCCACAATAATACAAACATAAATATTTATGGATTTCCAGATTTGTAGTAGCAAAAATGAATCTCAGAAAATCCAGTTCAATCTACTGGCCTAAGTACAATAACTATTAGTTCTTAAATGGTCATAGTCGTTAGAACTTTCATTTTAAATATTTCTGTGAACAACATCTCATAATATTTAATATAAATATCTAAAATTTATTTTGAGCATTTCATGCAATATTATATTTCAGAAGCTCATCTAGCGCACCAATTCCGCAGATTTTATGTAGCTAAACACATAAAGTCTCCATAATTTCCTATTTTTAATTAAGTTTTGTTAGCCGACCGCGATATGCTGTTATTAAAGCAAAGCTATTTACACTGAAGCTTAACGCTACGCTTATATCGTAAATGGATTAAATTAATATGTTTACCTCTATGACAAAAAATGTTTCTATGCAACATTCAGGTGGTTCTGACCAACGCATAATATTCAAAACTCGATCATAATAACAATGATATTTGCATTTGCCTACATTCTTCAATATCATTCTATTTGATGTTTGCTCCATTTTATACTTTGAGCAATAATGAGGTTAAAATAATATTGAGTGCACTGTTATTATTTGATATCTTAATGTTACAATCGTAGCTTTTATTGCACCACACAAAGGTAAGTTATGACTAACATAAATGTCATTTTTGGTTTAGGGTTTTTAATTAAGGTTTTGTTATTACGTGGTATTACTGCGCATTATTGCTTTGAACTACATTTATTATATACTGAAATATAACTTTGCGGTTTACTGCATGCTAGTAAAACACTTGCACTCTATTAACCAATATTTCTGAGCTTTTAAAGGTAAACGGGGTTGAAGGCGACAAAATTGAGTGCCTAAATTTATTCAGGAGGTGCCATTCGGTTCACTTGGGTAATATTGCTCCGAATTGAATGATAAAATTGCATTTATTCGGAGTTAAATGGATAAATTAAAGAAGCGGTTGTCGTAGTTGAGTTGGGAAAGTCAGACCAAATTCGAAAAGAAGAATAAATAGGCAAACAGGGGTAAAATCAAAGGTCCAAGAGTGAAAGAGGAAACAGCAGAATATCTAGGTAGAACACCAGCCGAGAATAACAACCGCAGAGAAGCGACAACATAAATCCCGCCCAAAAATTTGGAGCAGGAGGTAAACCGGCCAAGTCAGTTTAGTCCGAGATTTGTTTAGTACAGTCGTCGACGACAAACATTTTGCATGAACGCCAGTTTCCTTTGGTTTGTTTGTGTGTTAATTATTAAAGTCACTTCTTTAGCGAGGGTAAGTCGGAAAAAATTAAACGCTAATCAGAGTGAAACGCCCCTTTAATTATGCATGTTTCAGTATACCTAGAGGGCTGAATTTTTCAGGACATGTAGCCGGGGTAAAGTAAGGTTCCTGAGCGAAAACTGAGACCCGTAACACCCCCCCTCCCTTCCCGTTTGCCCAGGAGAGGGGGGAGAAGAAAAAACTAAAATGCTTAATTTCGGAAGAACGAGAAGGGTTACGGAGTCGAAATTTTTATGGTAGGTGCGCCTCATGGGGGGCTACCTTTGAACATAATATGAGGGGACCGGGGCTCTATTTTAAGGGGGATTTTGGGGAAGAAAGGTTTTTTGTCGATATCTCTACAACGAAGCCTCGAACCGAAAATCTGACAGTGGGAGTGGAACCATCTGCCCAGAAACCTTTTTAAAAAATGGAAAAAAAATAAAAAACTTTTAAAAAAATTATGAAAGTTAATACAAGTATTATAAAACGAAATAAGAAAAAAATAAGAATATTAAAAAAAAAAGTTAGAGAAACGCGGTTTTCGGTAAAAAAAAAAACGACTAATCAATATTCTGTTATCGATTAGCATACCTAACAATATGTAAATTTGATTGTTTACATGTTGTTAATATTCTCCATAAATTGGTAAATTTGTAACAATTAATCGGTATGCCGCTATCCATTTGGTTGTTTATAAATGTTAAATTGATAGTGCGCTGTGTAAATTTTCTAATTATTATTTAAATAAATAAATAAATAACATACTCGAAAATTCATTGTAAAATTTAAAGCTTATCCAAACTCTATCTCTAAAAGACCCTGGGATGACCACATCATAGGTAAAAGGTTCTCGATAATAAAATAAAGTAAATAAACGACGTTCACGCCAATATTCGGATTTTCGCACATGTACACATGGCCTGGGTATGGGGGTAGTTTCAGTGTAAGTATTATTAGCAAAAGTGTTTTATTTATCATTTTGACCACAAAACAACCCCTTTTTTAAATGTTAATTTCAAAACAATTAAATCATTAGGCTTACATATTTTAGCATAAGATACAGTAACTTAAAAAGTATCCGTACAAGTCACAGTGTTTTCCGGATAAAGTCTCCAAGTTTATACCATTGGTGTATGAAATCGTTTTTCGACATCACATACGGTAAACCCTATAGAGGTTTTTGGGCTGCCTGTATATCTTTTGACGTTTATAATTCTTTCATATTAGGACATTTCAAATATCTGAAGCAAAATAAGATTAAACAAAATATATGTGCCTCACCTTTATAAGCATACAACTGAAGTGGAACTTCTGAGAGATATTAGGAATTGAGTTTTTATTTTTAAAGCTTTTTCTTTCTTAACTTTTGCCCCTGGTTTCGACACTTTTTTAATTTTTTTTCGCTTTTTTATCATTCGAAACCACGTTTTTCTAACTTTTTTTATATTATTTTTGTATTATTTCGTTTTATAATACTTTTATTCACTTTCCGAATATATTTTTCAATTTTTTTTTAATTTTTTTATTATTTAGTTTTATGATACTTTTATTATTTTTCCGAGCATTTGTTTACACGTTTTTCAATATTTTCACATTTTTTTCAAGATTTTTAATTTTTTTTTTCATTAAGCAATTTATTTTTCTTCCCATTTTTGCCATCCCCGACCTTGCAGCTGAACTCCTTCGCCTTTTTTTCGCCGAAAACCGCGTTACTTTAACCTTTTTTCTTATTATTTTGTTTTCTTATTTCGTTTTATAATACTTTTATTAATTTTCGATCTTCAATTTTTCCCGGCTATATGTTCTGAATTTTCAGCCCTCTAGCAATACTGCTACTTAAAGGGGCGTTTCACTTTGATAAGCGTTATATTTTTTCTGACTACCGTCGCTAAAGAAGTTTCACTTTAAAAAAAACCTTGAGAAGCACAGTACACATGATAGAAGCGTATACTTCTTTATTGAGTCTCAACTTATTTTACTTATTTGAGCCGGTTCCGATACGTTTTAATCAATTTTAATAGATTTGGTTAGTCATCTAATCAACTTTCGGTTAGTTTCACTTAGTCTTGACTTACTTTACATTCGGACCGGTTACAATACGTTATAATCAATTTTAATAGGTTTGGTTAGTTTGGGTTAGTCGTCCAATCAACTTTCGGTTAGTTTCACTTATTCTCGACTTATTTTAGTCATTTGGACCGGTTCCGATAAGTTATAATCAATTTTAATAGATTTGGTTAGTTTAGGTTAGTCGCCTAATCAACTTTTGGTTAGGTTCACTTATTCTCAACCTATTTTAGTCATTTGAAGCGGTCCCGATACGATATAATCAATTTTAATAGATTTGGTTAGTTTAGGTTAGTCGTCTATTCAGCTTTCGGTTACTTTCACTTATTCTCAACTTATTTTAGTCATTTGAAGCGGTTTCGATACGTTATAATCAATTTTAATAGATTTGGTTAGTTTGGGCTAGCCGTCGATTCAACTTTCGGTTAGTTTCACTTATTCTCAACTTATTTTGCTTATTTGAGCTGGTTCCGATACGCTATAAAGAATTTTAATAGATTTGATTACTTTGGGTTCGGTTAGTCGTCCAATCAACGATACGAAAACTTCCTAACGCGAGACGAAAACATATCCATGTCGTGATGCGACCTTGAAAAATCACCCTCATGAAACCAAAGAAGTATTCTCTTCAAAAATGTTAGAACGCGACAAATCAGTAAACTCTGAGTTATACCGTTAAATCCTAAAAGATAACTACTCTACCTAATACAAATAATAAACATGTAATTAATTACATGCTTTATCGGTGTATAGATTTCTTTTCCCTTCATTACATTTCTCTGAGTGTGTTAAACTGTTCATCTGTCACATATGACAAATTGAACTTGGCTCTCCAACTTCAAAGGTGCCGACAGCTTTTGTTGCTTCTCTGCGGTTGTTATTCTCGGACGCCGGAGAACAAATTTCTAAGCAAACAGAAACAATACTGTTTCTGTTTGCGTTGGAGTTGGAGTTTTAACAAGAAAAAATTTGTAAAATGAATGAAAAGATTACAAACGAAACTTTGAAAATTATGAAACATGTCAATCACAAGAGATTTAATGGAAAAGCTGATGCTCCCCGCTTATATAAAAAATCAGAGTAGCAGCGGTTGTCCGTAGATACTCACCTATAACCGAGCCTATAACGAAGCAAAAATATAATCCTAATATTCAAAATTAAGAAAGCAACCGCTCCAGATAGAGTCCCAGCATAAATGAAGAAAATATGAGGAGAATGCGTTATGTTTCTGCTTTTTGAATTAATAAGTACAATAAGATCAAATAAAATATGGTTTTACTCCCATACCAATGAAATCAACCATACCCAAGAAAGTGAAGTGGACGTTACACTGTTAACTTGATCAGACACTTCTGAGGCATATTTTTATGCCTCATTCCGAAACGGATTTACCGAAGCGAAACGCAATTTGAGTGATGCAAAAAGTGGTTCTGTAAATTATATATCCCTCAAAGGACTTAAAATAATGAGACGTGCATGCAGTACCCTTTGCATCTAAAGATCCTTTACACAAATAGTGCACTATGTAAAAATTGACCTCTCCTATTGGTCGATTCATCTCGTATTACGATACGATGTCTGCGTGAAGCAATTGATTTCTATAAAGAGCTCTTGTGGTGTAGAGGTTTAGACCGTTGGGTCTCACCTGAAAAACGCGGGTTCGAACCCCGTTGTTTTTTTTATTATTTTTTAAAGATTATGTTTCTAAACAGCTTTTTTTCTTGATTTTGGGTATGTCTTGGGTTAGATTGGGTTAGCACCTGGTTAGTTTCCTTTTCTTGAGCCCCCGTAGTGAGCGAAGCGAGCGGAGGGCCATGCGGATCGACCAATGGGAAAGGCCGATTTTTATATAGTGCACTATTTGTGTAAAGGATCTTATAACGCACATGTAATGCAAGTAAATATTAGTGGAAGAGGAATTCAGGAAGAATATTTTGATTGGAAAACCTGAAGCTGTGATTTTGCCAAACCCAACCGTTTAGTCACTATTCAGAGCCGCTGTTAATAAGGTCATGATATCCAACATTCGATAGGCGACATGATGAGGGTATGCAAGAAGGTTTAAGCCCAGTGAAAGCAAAAAATAAATGGTCAGCTTCAAGAAACTGAAAGCTAAATTTACAAAAGCCCTTTCACACATTTAAATTTTTTTACAAAGACGCTAGCAGTAAAGTATAGTTGATCCAACACCGTATCATCACGTAATTCAACTTAAAGTCCTATATATATCATCTCCATTGTTTAATATAGACAGAACGAGATAGAGATACATATAGATATGCAGCTTCATCACCGTGATATTCGTAAAATCCCTAAAGAACTAGATACGCAAAAGGCATCAGGACCGGTCGAAATACCTGCCACCTGTTAAGGAACTGCGCAAATGAACTAACACCCGTTTTTTTTCAGACTTTTACCAGAGATTTACCCATCTTCTTGGAAAGTCGCTCGAGTGCAATCTGTTCCAAAAGAGGCAAGAAAACCACGCCCCAAACTATCGCCCTACTGCCTTGCTTAACATAATCTCTAAAGTCATGGAACGTCGTCTAATCAATCAGCAACTACTCAAATATCTCGAGAACCACAGAATAATCAGCGATAATCAATATGGCTTTCGCACAGAGAGATCGAAAGGATATATATTGGCCTATGTCACTCATATATGGAGTAGGGCAATTGAGAACTACGGAGTGTCTTGAGCGATTGTGTTGGATATTTCGAAGGCATTCAACAGAGTTTGGCATGACGGATTGCTCAACAAACTGCCGTTCTTCGGACTGCCCGCCTCTCTCTGCAGCTGGCTGGCCAGTTTCCTTAAGAACCGATCCCTACACGTTGCAGTCGATTGACACATCTCGGACACATTCACCATCAACGCGGGCGTGCCTCAGGGCGCAATACTTTCACCAACTCTGTTTCCCATGTATATTAATGACCTGCTGACCGAAACCAATAATCCTGTTTACTATTTTGCAGATGACAGTACCCTTGTCTCCCAAGTTAGATCAGAAAAACGTTTACCAGCGACTGAGATTTATCACCGCAGACAAACCGCAGATTACAGCAATTAATCAAGACCTAGTGAAAGTTCAAACTTGGGGCGAAAGAAATTTGGTCCAGTTCAATGCAGCAAAGACACAAGCAGCCACGTTTACCAAGAGAGCCAATACGGCGGACCCTGACATCATTATGGCAGGATCGACCATTCCTTCATCCTCGTCAATCGGATGTCTCGGTCAACAGCGATATGTTCTGGCATGACCAGGACCACGTTGCTAATATTGCAAAATTAGCCTCCCAGAAACTTGGTGCGCTATTTCGCAACAAAAAACTGTATACACCGCAGCAGTTGCTCTTGCTCTACAAAGCGCAAATAAGATCGTGCTTAGAATTTTGCTCACACATCTGGCGTACCGTACCAAAGCATGCCCTAAAGCTGCTGGATTCCATTCAGAAGAGAGCTGTGCGTCTCGTCGGCGACCCGGAGTTAACCCGGAATCTGGATAGTATGGAGCACCGCAGACATGTGGCCGAGATGTCACTGTTTTACAGATACTTTCACGGCAGATGTACCCAGGAATTGTCCCGCCTCATCCCGCCCTTGGCAACACCTGTCAAACAGTCACAACAGACGGCAAGAGCGCACCGGTTTTTCGTACAACTGGAAACACTTAGAACATCGCTTTACAAGTACTCATTTGTCCAGCGCACTGCACCACTCCGGAGCTCACTCCCACGACATCTATTTCCCTTTAATTACAACCTACAACTATTCAAGAACCGTGTCAATCAATTTCTTCTCACACACACCGCTCGTCAAGCGCCATAGAATCTCCCTTTAGTGTACGTGCCACTGACATAAAAAAGTTGCAGACAGACAAGCAGATATCAGAAGTACATAAAAACGGACAAACAGAAACGAAATTATGTACTATATAATTTGTCGAAAACTCTGAGAAATCTATATCAGATTTTGCCTGACGTTTTGGAATATCTATTTGGAGGATAGGTTAAATTTTGAGTCATTATAAAACTTGAGCTTTACAGATTTTACCGCGCTCAAGACTCAATTCTCTCTTTGTAATATGCGGGAAAGCGTTAATTTTTTTCGTGAAAAATGGCTTCAAATTTAAGTAAAAATCTTCTATTATTGGTTGAATTACTTGAAAATCATTATGATTTATTTTACTTTTATATGATAATCAATTATGGTATTTTTCTTCCAAGAGATATAGAAGGCATGGAAGGATTTGACCGATCAATATTTAATTTTTTATTTTTTTAAATATTTCGTTCAAAAAGACCGGTGTATAATGCAGGGAATATCTAAGCATTTATATCCAGCTTCTCTATCACATGCAACAATAATGTGAGCAATAATCTCACGTGCGGCGCTTCTAATTGTTTTCTTCTATTTGTTGGCAACAGGTATATTCACATTGCAATTCAATTTGCCACTATATAATACAGATAGCACGACAGATATAAAGTGTGGCAAGTATAACTGGAACAGCGGAAAGAAAGCGGACAAAAAATTGGCGACGTTGTCAAGTAACTTTAATAGTTTTTGAGAATTAATATTGATACAAAATTGGCGATGTTGTCGAGTAACTTTAATATTTTTTGATAATTAATATTGACCTATTATTTAGACAAACACATAATTTAATATACTCATTAACTCATAAATAACTGGAAACTGGAACTTTACTATTACTTCAACTTTAATTCAGAATCTATTTTACACATTATCAATTTAAATAAATTTGCGACATTTATATCTATTTGCCCGATACATCCGGCAACAGGTGCGTCAAGTTCCCCTCGTCCTCGTGACAAAGTGCATCAAGGCGATTTGGCTGCAAGTCATTTTTCCTCGCTTCGCTCCTGGCAGGAACGTCAAAGTGGTGAGAGCAGTTTGATTACGGGGAGTGACGCCCCCACCATTCCGAGTTGCCACGGGATGTGGCCCAACAAATCCCATCGTCCTCCTCCAGGCTGGAGAACACCAAAGTAAAAAGTCTGGAGCTGATCACTGGGGAGTGATCCAACAAACCCCATTTTTACCCCTGTCAGACTAGGGACCGCCACAGGAATGAGTCTGAGGCCGATGCTTTGAGTGGAAGCGGCCCTAGGTGGTAGATGCATAAGCCTACTCGCATCGTCCGGTGAAAGACCACCCCTCCAGAATTGGGAAGCGCTAAGTGGTTTTCTCAAATCACGTTCCGCTTCCGCGATGGTGGTCCCGGGTTCCACAGTAGGAATATATGGACATGATGGTGCTTCCAGGATCAAAATATTCCGGAAGTAAACTCCCCGGCCATTCGGATCTCCGGGCACTGGGTGGTCCTGGGAGCCCTTCATTCCGCAGACAGCAAAGATACCGAACCAATTTAGAATAGATTTCTGCAACATAAGAGGCCTAAATACAAACATAAATTCGGTACACCAACATCTACAAGCAAATAGACCACACATATTAGCCCTTACAGGAACACAAATATGTTCTACAACAACAACAGTGAACTACCTTTATCCTGGTTACGACTTACATACCCGATTTAGATATAAGTTCGGAATATGCCTTTTTGTCCGGAGCGACCTTTCATGTCACCGCAAGGAAACACTCGAACCGAACAACCTTGACGTCATGTAGCTCAAGTTCACCGCCAAGGGATTAACCAAGTTTATATGTTGTCTCTATCGCCTTTCGAGCGATAGAGCCTACCAAAGCTTTTTTCTTCAAACGTCAGTAAATCCGTCATTACTCGACTATGTAGGCGGCAGTGAAGTTTCGTTTTTCCTCCGCCGGAGCTTTACTTTTCACTTTTCCGCCGGCGGAGGTAAAAGTGTTATCATAGCAACATAGATACAATACAAACAAATATCAAAATAAGCGTCAACAACACAAGAGTTATTAAACTAAAATTTGTATTTATCACTCAATGTGTGACTGCATTTCTAAAAATCACTAATTAAGGAACAAATTGGTTATTATTTAATCGAACTTACTCATTAACTGCTTATCAATACGGAATCAAAACGCAATCGAAGACGCAATTTTAGAAATATAATTATTGTTGACAGTGTCCACTGACAGCTTTATGTTACATTACTATAGCAACAACCTGAGCCTATTCACCGACACCGCACCGGTCTAAGCCGCCTTGCGAACCCACTTATCTTTAATAATAATTATTATTACTATTAAAAAGAGACTTTTTGTATTAATTTGTAGACATTTGAAGAAAAAACAGCATATTTTATTTGGAGGAAAAGTTACTTTTCCTCCATATAAAATAATATACTATTTCTCAACACTAGCTACCACTTTTGACTCAATACAGGTCGATCACCCCAGTTCAGAAATAATCGTTCTGGGAGACTTCAATGCCCACAACACCAACTGGCTCAAACATCGCAATAAGACCGACAACGAAGGTAGAGAAGCTGAAGCATTTGCCATCAGCTGCGGGCTTACTCAACTTGTAGACGACCCAACTCGAATCTCAGAGAGGGGCGATTTCGCCGCCCTCCTGGATCTTTTTCTGACCACCAATCCTGACCAGTACAAGGCTACAGTTGGTCCGCCATTAGGTACCTCCGACCACAAACTTATTACAACGGTTTGTGAATTGCCACGCATACAGAAGGATCCACCATTGCCTCGCAAAATCTGGCATTACAATTCTGCAAACTCAGACGATCTAAGGCAGTTCTAGCTAGATTTTCCTTGGCTCGACGTCTGCTTTGCCACTGACGACCCGTCAGACTGCTGCGAAGAGATCATGCAAGTAATCTCCTCAGGAATGGAAGCATACATCCCAAATTCCATCAAGTTACCATCAAAAGGAAAGACCTGGAGAAAGTTCAAACTTGGGGCGACCGAAATTTGGTCCAGTTCAATGCAGCAAAGACCCAAGCAGCAACGTTTACTAAGAGGGCCAATACAGCGGGCCCTGACATCATTATGGCAGGATCGACCATTCCTTCATCCTCGTCAATCGGGCTGCTGGGTGTCTCGGTCAACAGCAATATGTCATGCCATGACCATGCTGCTAACATCGCAAATTCATCCTCCCAGAAGCTTGGTGCGCTATTCCGCAACAAAAAACTCTATACACCGCAGCAGTTGCTCTTGCTGTACAAAGCGCAAATAAGACCGTGCTTAGAATATTGCTCACATATCTGGGGTGCCGCACCAAAGCATACCCTACAGCTGCTGGATTCCATTCAGAAGAAGGCTGTGCGTCTCGTCGGCGATACGGAGTTGAACCGGAATCTGGATAGTCTGGAACATCGCAGACATATGGCCGAGATGTCTCTGTTTTACAAATACTTTCACGGCAGATGTTCCCAGGATTTGGCCCGCATAATCCCGCCCCTGGCAACACCTGTCAGACAGTCCCGACAGGCGGCAGGAGCGCACCAGTTCGTCGTACAACTAGAAACACCTAGAACATCGCTTTTCCAGAACTCCTTTGTCTGGCGCACTGCATCACTGTGGAACTCACTTCCAGAACATCTGTTTCCCACTAATTACATCCTAATATTAAAGAACGGTGTCAATCAACATCTTCGAACACACACACCGCGCGCCATAGGATCTCCCTTTAGTGGGTGCCACTGCCATAAAAAAAAACGTCGTTGTTCCAAATAAGTTTGCCACACTATACAGACAGGCAGCTACATTCAAGCAGGTAACAGAAGTAGACCAAAACAATATTATAAACCATATAATTTGTAGAAAATTCTGAGGAATCTACAGTTAGTGCCGGACGTTTTGGAATATCTAAGAGGTTAGGTTAAATTTGGAGTCATTATAAAACATAACCTTTACAGATTTTACCCAGTTTAAGACTAAATTGATGACACTAAGCGGGAAGGGGTAAATTTTTTTCGTCAAATAGGTACGGGAAACATACCGGATTTCCTGGATAATATCATATTCACTATAGCGGGAATGTATAACATAAGGAACAACCATTTTTGAACTACAGAAAATAGGCACAAAAGATAAATCGTTAAGAAATAAAGACGAAAAGCATTTCATATTTTATGTACGATTCTGAAGTTTCTGTCTAAACTGCTTTTTGACAATATATTTTAATAAAGCCTTTCTTTTTTCTGTTATTGCAAAACATTATACCTTTCGATACCTTTCCAACTTTCTTACAACTTCCAATATTAGCTTAATATGTTTAAATGGAAATCGGATTTTAATTGACATTAAAGGAGCATTAAATATTTACGGGGGTCAATATTTAAATTGCCGCAAATTTCATTTTATATGAAACAGGATTAAATATTTACCAATCCAAGTAGATCAATATATAAATTAATTTGCTTTATGCCTAAAGTGTTTTCCAAATTAGTTTGCTGTCAATATGCTCTGGCTGATTCTCTCTTTATATTATTATCGAATTAATATCGAACAATGCCAAATAAAAGTAATTAGTATGAGCAGTCACGCACAGAAGATTATCATAGTTTCATTGTTTTTAATTCCACAAATGAGATTAAAAGTGCATTGTTAATGTTCCTCTAATTTATTGATTCATTATTAAGTTAGGATATCTTTGCTTCTCACTGGTTGGAAACGCTTTTTTCTAAATGAGCCATCGAAGTGGCTAATATTTTTTCAGAGCCTGTTTTGGATGATATGTATAGTGCGCGACTATAAAGAAAACCGGGGAGTCTAGGGTTGATGTACACGCCAGTCAAAAACAATTTTCGTTTATCTTGACACTTGCGCCCAACAAATCCCCTTAATCGCAAAAGCCGAATTACCCGTATGCAAAATCTAATTTGTCCTTTATAGCGACAAGTAGTGCTCTTAGGTAGGCATTTTTTTTTAATTTAAATCAAAATGTTCTATTGTTCGTCGAATTACTTGAAAATCGCCACGAATTATTTTACTTTTATATGACAATCGCAGTTTTTTCTTTTCAATAGATATAGATATTCGATTTTTTTAATACTATTTTCAGAAACACCGGTGTAAAATGCAGCCTGTTCCATTTGAAGTTCAATGGGAATTCCCGCTTCTCTATCACATACAAAAATAACGTGAGCAATTATCTCACGTGCGGCGCTTCTAATTGTTTTCCTCTGTTTGCTCGCCATTGTCACTTCGAAATAATAGCGCAAGATAGCCAACCGGTTAGTATAAATAATTCAAAAGAAAATAGCAAATATAATGCACGTTTATGTAAACAGGTAAACAAGGTAAACACCCACAATCACAGTGAACCATTCAGAAATTTAAAAGTCATTGCGAGGTTCCGTTTATCGTTCAACTGGCGCGTATTTTCCTCGGTTTGCTATCAGCGGCAAATCATTACAGCATGGAAATCTCATTTTGCAGAATATAATATATTTTTCCGCACAGTAACAACAGTGACCCAACTTTTGAGGACCGCTCGGTTTCCTTCCCAGTTCTATATGGATTATGATGGTTACTTTTTCACTTGTACATATTCTATGTTAACTTAGTCTTCTACCTTATTTCTCTTATGTGAGATTATTCATATTCTGCAAGCAACAGTGTATAAGCACACAGTTGTTGATTTTTTTTTTGCAAGAAATCACTACCATAGTGTCCTTTAGAAGTACGTCACGTCCAGTCACATGTGAAAGCTGCATTCATTTTACCGCAATACTGCAACGTAATTGAGAATAATTAAATAGGTGCAAATAGGTGGTAGAGCTGGAGAGCTGCCTCCCTTTTACACCGATCCAAATGAGAGTATTATGATATTTTATATATTGATCTCGCATAAAACCGGAACTCTCTCGACTTAGTACCAGTTTATTGTACTCTATATATTTCCCTAAAAATACCATGAACTCATAGTTACATCACTGTATTTAATTGAAAAAGTAAATTAGAATCATACATTTGCTTTTTCTTATTTCATATATTTCATATAAGAGATCTCGTGAACAGAGATTATATGTGATGAACTGTGGGGCATTTTTGTAGAGCAATTAAGTGTCCTTACAGAAAACAGTTGCCAAATAAAAATAAGCGTGAAGGTGATTGGTTTAACGGTGATTTGGTTGTCATCAAGAGAGAGCTGCACCATTTGTATTGGCTTTACAGGATTTTTAATGATTTGAATGTCTTTATGTTATACAAAAGTATGAAAAAAAAAATATAAAGATCTTATCAGAAGAAGTAAATCGTCATATTACCAACACACAATTAACACTTCAAATGTCAAATCTAAAACTGTATGGAGAATAGTGAACAATCAATTAAATAAAAGAAAAGATAGGTCTCAAGATATACATCTTCATTACGATTCTGTAGATATATCTGAACCATTAGAAGTAGCTGATGCCTTTGCGGAGTATTTTGCTACAGTTTCTGGCAGAAGGTTGAAGGAAAGGTATAGATCCGTAAGTGGCAGTTGTAGTTCTCCTTCTTTCATAGTGAATTCTATTGTTATGGACCCTGTATTTCATATTCAAGTACTTGGAATTATAAATAACTTAAAAAATAAAAATTCTACGGGCCTAGATGGCTTTAATGTAAAAATGATAAAATCTATCAAAAACTTTATCTCTGAGCCTCGGGCGATCCTAATAAATTGTAGTTTAGAAGAGGGCTGTTTTCCCCATATATTTAAGACTGCCCATGTTATACCAGTTTTTAAAAAGAATGAACGTGACAATATAGAGAATTATAGGCCTATCTCCTTACTTAGTGTTTTCTCAAAAATCATAGAGCGGGTAGTCTATAATAAAAATGTTGATTTTGCCTATAAGTATAAAATCTTAGATCCCTCCCAACACGGCTTTTTATCAAATAAATCTACATCCTTCCATTTCCTTAATTACGTCTATAAAAATATTGACGAAGGAAAGTATGTTGTCTCCATATTCTTTGACTTATCAATTGCCTTCGATACAATAGATAAAAATTTGTTGATTAACAAACTATATAATTCAGAGGAACAATTTTAAAATGGTTTAACTCTTATATGTTAGATAGAAGGATGACAGTTAGTTATAAGTACACATATTCGGAGTTTTAAGAGGTTAAACTGGGCGAGCCATAGGGGTCGGTATTGGGACCTCTTCTGTTCCTGCTTTTTGTAAACGATTTACCAGGAAACATTGGTGATGGACATGTAACGATGTAAGCTGAGGACACAAAAATGATTTACAGGCCTTAAAAGAAAAAGTTGAAATAGTGCTACATGATATGAAAGTGTATTGTAGGGATAATGGACTGATTTTAAATCTTGACTGACAAAACAGTTTATGTTAATTTACATAATCGAAAACCTAATCTGGTATTGATACATTGAATGTATAATCTTAAATCTATCACGAATATTCGAGAAGTATTCCGACGCCACTCTATATGATCTCGACGAGGCCGTCGAGATAATTCCAGCGCATCCTGAATCTTCGCAACCGACCGGGCGATGAGTCATACAGACAGAGAAGCGAGAGGCACGGCGGCTAGTTGTATAGGGTAGCACAAAAACGTTCGGATAGTTGTTAGGCTAGCCGTAACATTGCCTCCCTCTTAATTCTGATCGTCCCGATCAGCTACTTCATGTCCGTGATATGCTTTCAACCTGTCGAGGTGGACAACTTTCAGTTTGCTTCTGGGGCTACGCTGAATTCTATACACAACGTCATTAATTCTTTTGATGACCGTATAGGGTCCTTCCCATACTGGTGTTAGCTTGGGAGATCTTCCTGTCTTCCTTTGCGGGTTATATAACCAGACTTTATCGTTCATCCGAAATCCCCTAGAGTTAGCTTGGAGATCATATCGAGCCTTCATTCGGTCACTGGCGAGACGTTCAAACGGTAGTCCCACATCATTCTGTTTCATCTTCCCACTGGATCTTGTCTGGGATCCTTGACTTGAGGCACAGGTTGAACACTGCTGGCACCATGACTTCACATCCTGGCAGTAGTTGACCCAGTAAAATCTGTCGCGGATCTTATCAATCATTCCGTTAACTCCGAGATAAGCACCAAACTTTCTATTATGTACTTCGTCCAGAACTTCCGATACCCTCTTCCTTGGTACCACTAACTGCGTCTTCACTACTTTGCCATCGGCGCTTTCCCAGGCTCGTTTAAGTAGTCCATTTTCAACTACCAGGGAGTCCCACTGAGCCCACAGAGATTTAAAAGTAGATCCCTTAGTTGAAATATCTCTCCAGCTTGGTCTTGGTTGACGTTCTTCCTTAGCTTTTAGTAGCAGTGCTATTTCATTATCCTCAAGCTGATCTTTCCTTAGTTGCTCTGTGGTCCACTGCTGATCAACCCGAAACTTGATTCGCCTAATGGGAGTGATTCTTTCTCGTTGGTCAATTCTTTGGCGATGTTTATAATTATCCTCACATGACCTTCTGGATAAAGCATCTGTATTACTATGCCATCTTCCTTCTCTGTGCTTAGCCTTTAAGTTATATTGTTTCAACTCTTCCTGACTAGGCTTTGAACTGGTGTTGTCTCTGGATGGAGCTGTAGGTCGTAGTTGTACTCGACAGTTTCTCTTAAAATGCCCAATGTTGCCACATGTATAGCACTGATTTGAAATACTTCGGTTACGTGGCCTATCTTCTAGTGGCTCTCGGAATCTTTGTACTTGACAGTTCCTTTTGAAATGCCCACTCCTGCCGCATCTATAGCACTGATTTATAGCCTTTTGATTACATGGTCTAACTTCTGCAGGCTCCCGGAATATCCGTACTCGACAGTCCCTTCCGAAATGTCCAGTCTTTCCACATCTATAGCACTGATTTGATGTATTTCGGTTATGTGGCCTATCTTCTATTGGCTCCTGGAATCTTTGTACTCGACAGTCCCTTTTCAAGTGTCCAGTCGTGCCACATCTATAGCACTGATTATGGTTGTATGGCCTAACTTCTGGTGACTCCCGGAATCTCCCCGTGGCCTGAAGAACTTCGGTTAATTTCTTCAAAATGCCGCCCATTTCAGTTAGTTCACAACTGTTCGTCAAATTTTCTTCCTTGATGGATACGTCCCTGATTGCTGGCTTAGAAATGTTACAGGCCGCCTCGATTTCCAGCGCTCTACCCAAAACTTCACGGCTGTTATCAAACTTGGCTAGACGTAACATCTTCTGGTTTCTACATGAATGTGCTTTTTCCAACAACACTAAATTCTTGGGTACTCTAATTGACTCCACGTTGTCTTATGGTGATCATGTGGACTATGTGTGCAAAAAAATAAATTCTTAAATGAAGGATAAAGGCTGTGTGCATGTACGAAACATAGCAATGAAATACCTTGTATATCATGCAAATTTTAATCCAAAAGGATCATGAAGAGCGTTACAGAGCGCTTTCGGCCGTAGCCATTATCAGTGTTACCTGAAAGTAAGCAAAAGAACACCTTGTCAGTGGTGAGTCAAGGAATATTGTTGAATTTAGACATTGTTTATTTTTGGTAAATAATTTTTTTTTTTTTTTTTGAAAATGAATACTGTTGTGCCCAGTTATAAACTTGTTGGGATTAAAACGATTTTTATTACAAAAAGGGGGATTAACTAAAGTAATTAATCAGAATGAAGGTTTTTTTGTGTCATTTTTATACGTGAGAAAGAAAATGGTGGACCTCTTTTACTTATTTGTCAGTAGACAAAGGACATATCCATGGATCAAACACAACAAAAATCGACAATGATCACAATTACATATCACACATTGTGCGTCAAATTATGAGAAATGGTTCACATAATTTAGATTAAAATAAAAGTTAAAATATACGAAAATACAACAAAAGCATGGTACAAAGACTCGTGCTTTGGATGACACATTAAATGTGTCGACTGTCACTAATGACAGTCTTGACAAGCAGACTGATGACACTTATATGCCGAAAGACGGCGGTAATTTTAAATTTTAAGTTTTAAAAAGACAAATATTAAGTTGAAAGATAAAAGCAGATGAAGTTACTGCAGCGGTCCGAAATTAACCTAAAATACAAAAGGGCTGCTACTATGCCAGATGAGACAAACAAAAGCCATAATACGCATTGAATGGCTAAAATGCAATTGAATACTTGAGAAATCGGTTGACTGTGATGGCTTGTAAGTTGGTTTGAAGGAAAATGCTTGATCAAGTGAAAATAGAGGACTAACTTAGAGATGAGGTTAGCCTAGGCTAGCTCAACTCGACGGATAGAACAGAAAAGAAAAGAGATGAAAATAACCTAAGTTAACTGAACTCCCAGAGGACTAGCTTAAGAAGGGATGAAATTAGCCTAAGCTAAATCAACTTGAAAGATAGAGAAAGAGGAAGACAGATGAAAGATAAAAGTGAAATAAAAATTAACTTAAATTACATTGTTGTAGTAGAAAACAGGAGAAATTATTTGAAATGGAAAACGCTTGATCAAGCGGCCCCCCCAACATTCAAGAGTATGGGCAAAGGTTAATTCAGTCGAGAAGCCTTCTGTGTAAAGGGATATAAGATCTGTTGAGATTGACCTGAGTGTTGAGGCAATGGTTGTTTGTGCGCAGCTCGCTGTTGATCTCGATGTCCTCCAAAGCTTATTGGCCTTATTTTCCTTTTCTTCGTCAGAAGAACAGCTTCGGTCTTTTCAGGAGCCAAGTGTAGTTTCCTGCTTTCCATCCAGTTTGACACCCGCTGCAAAGCCCTGTTTGCCACACTCATTAAAAGAGTCTCACTCTTTGCGTGACCACCATTGCGACGTCATCAGCAAAGCCAACCAGTGTAGTTCCCTCTGGCATTTCCAAGTCAAAAACTGGTCGTAGAGTATATTCCACAGGGTCGGTCCCAGTACCGATCCCTGTGGAACGCCACTGTTTATTTTCACGGTCTTTATGATCCCGTCCGCCTCCAGCAGAATCTCTCTGTCCGACAAGTATGATGAAATAACGCATATAAGACTTTCGCTTATTCCTCTGCTTCTAAAGGTGTCCAGTATTTGTTGCCACGATGCACTATTAAAGGCGTTTTTGACATCCAAGGTTATCACAGCGCAGAGGCTTCGTTGGGCTGTCGCTTCCTGCGCAATACCAATTACCATGTTAATGGCATCCACCGTTTGCCGTCCCTTTCTAAACCCAAACTGATTTTCCGAGAGACCACCAGTACGTACCAACTCACCATTTAATTTCCCCAATAGCAACTGCTCGTATAGTTTACCCTCCAAATCCAACAGGCATATTGGCCTAAAGGATGAGGGATTGTCCAAGGGTTTGTCCCCTCCTTTCCTAAGGAGTACAATTCTTGCTTTTTTCCACTGGACTGGAAATGTGCATTGTTCTGCCAATTTGTTGTATACTGACAATGCATAGTTTGGTTTTCTCACAGCCATTATCTTTATTACTTCCGGTGGTACATTGCCAGGCCCAGGAGCATTTTGTTTTTAAGTTTTATAGCAGCACTCTGTAATTCTTCAGGTGTGAATTGTATAAACCTATCGCTATTATTACAGATAAAATTCACTGGTTTATGTGTTGGGAAGAGATGATTTATTACGTTTTCCATAGTGTCCATGGGCAATGCTATATTTTGTGGGAAACCCAATAATCCTCTTGTGACGATTTTATATCCGTCTCCCCATATGTCACTGTCAACCTCTTCACACAATTGTTTCCAACATTGCCTTTTAGAGACTTTAATCTTTCTCTTAAGAGTAAGCTTAGTTTCTTTATAAGCTTCCCATAAAATTTGGCTTTCTCTTAGTGATACTCTTCGGACTTTTCTTGTGTATTCCCTTCGTTTTTTGAGGCATTCCCTCCTATGATTCGCAATCTCGTCGTTCCACCAGTGGACAGGCTGTCTTAGTGATCTTTTTTTCTTCTTTGGCATTACAATATCACAGATTTGTTTCAGTTCCTCTGAAAAATCTTCCGCTGACGTCGGGGTTCGACTTTCATCCAGAGTTTCCAAGGTTTGGATCAATCTCTCAAAGTCCAGCTTTCTAACTTGCCATCCAAGACAACGCGGCTTCGGATTCGGTAGCTGCCTCCTTTGTGAGACTTCAAACACAATGTATTTGTGATCGCTAAGTGATTCAGTATCCAGCACCTCCCATTTAGTAATGTAAGGCTCTGTAGTGAGATCTAGAATGGAGCCATAGTTCTGGTGTACGAACGTGGCCTTTTCTCCTTGATTTATAACAACGTAGCTATTTGCTGCAATCCATTCCGTGATCAATTATCCGTAAAATGCATACCCCATTGTGGTGACTTAGCATTGAAGTCACCATCGATAATGGCTTCAGTTTTGTTGACATTTATAAGTTGTTCAATTTCTTGTAGGGTCATTTCCAGGTCCTCAACGTCGTTATTCCCAGAACAGCAGCAACTAAATATAACGAAGTTTGTTGTCGAGATAAATGTAAATCCATGACCATGTCCTTGAGATTTAACTGGAATGTTTTGGCTTAAGATTTTGATAGCTGTTTTAAAGTCATCTCCGTACACCCAATCCTTTCTGCCCCGGATACTTACAATATTTGGCTCGCTTACTATAAGCAGGTCCACACTAAGTTCTTTGGCAGTAGCTGTTGCCATATCATGAGCCCTTTTACTCCTATTAGTGTTGATCTGAAGTACTCGCATGAATCTTAGGTTGTTTATTTCGTGTGTTGTTGCATTTTCGGCTAAAGCTTTGATGCCCTTCCTGATTGCCGATTAAGCAGAACGGTTCGTTTGTACACAATTTTGCGGTGTGGTCTCCTTTGGTGCACTTCATACACAGACCCTCTCTGTTTGGTCCTTTACACTGCGCTTTAATATGGCCATGTTCCCAGCATCTGTAGCAGCGAGGCTCTTTTCTGCGCTCAATGATTCTACACTGAGTCCAACCAATCCTTATTCTGCCCATCTGGATTAGTGTATCAGCCGCCTTATCCTGCAATATCACTGTGGCGTTTTGTTTATTGTCATAGGTCGGGCGCAGTGCTCTTACTTCAAATTCTTGTATTTTGACCCCTGTTGTTTTGGCAATTGCTTCGGATATTTCAGTTATGGTGGTAACCTCGTCCATATCTCTCAGGTGGAGTATTTTCTTGCCGATCAGAAGTGATGTCGTGGCTTCCGGAACTTTTTCGACTAATTTCTTTCTCAGGGCTTCGGCTTTGTCGGCTCCATTCTTTATTGTCAATAGTACCTCCCCTTGCCTTGTGCTTTTAAGGTTTTGTATGTCGACTCCAATTTCGCTAGGATTGACAGCTGCTTTTATGGTTTTCAAGAGTTCAGCATATGATGTGCCTTTCATTTGAACAAGAATGGCGTCGCGTTTGGGCTTCGGTTTATCTTTCGGGTGGTTCTGACTTCTTTGACGTTGTGTGCTATAGTTGCCATTTTCCTGTTGTCCTTTATATGCTTTTTGTATGCGCACCATTATCTGTCCTGAGACACCCTCGAGTTCTGGGACTGCCAGTTTCATCCTGTTGTTGCGTATCATGGAAGTTTTTATATCCTGTAGGGCCTGAAAAAGATGTCGGTCTTCACTATCGGAGTCATTTAATTCGTCGCTGAGGATTGGATAGTAAATCCACCTAGCATTTTGCTTGATTTTTCCATCACTGTCTGGGAAGCCTACAGAGTGCGTCATTTTGGCAACTTCTCCGGTTTTCTTTTTCTGCCTTTTGAGGCCATCCCTACCACCGAAGTGTTTTATTCCTCTGTCTATATTATATTATAAACTGGATTCAATGTTTTGATTACATGGTAAAACAATATCCCATTCTACGGGGGCTGTCCACACAGGGTCTTCTTTGGTTTTCCTTTTACGGAAAAGTTCTCCGTTCCAGTCTGCTTCGGATATTTCCTTAAATGCTTCGAAGGACTCTGTCGGCTTTAGCTGTTTAATTTTAATTTGTTGCTGCCTGATCTTGTTGCCATTTTCGCAATTCAGTTGATCTTGTGTTTCTACGTCTATCCGCTGTATTTCTTGAATGAGCTGTTGCTTCTCCCTGTATAATATTTCCTGCTGATTTTGTAGTTTATTAATTTGATCTCTCATCAGGGCGATCTGTTCGTTATCTTCCGAAGGTTGTTCTTTGTTCCTAGCTTCGGTTTCAGCCAGACTCGATTTTTCTTCAAACCATTCATTAAATGCTGGAGAGTTAAAGATTTCGATAAACATTGAAAGTTTACTGCTTATTTCACAGAACTCTTTTTTTGGTTTGTACGTTTCTTTAATTAATTTCTCGAAGAGTTTTATTTGGGATTCCATGTTTGTCAAAGTCTTTTTGAATATAAATCCATTTTTGTTGGATTGGATTTTAATTTGTTCTGGTGAAGTCTCTATTCTCTTTCTTTTTGTTGGATTCTCATCTTCCTTTTGCTTCCTCACTGGAACATCATGCAAGTCGACACGAGGAAGGGAGAAAGTTCTGGCTCTCGGAGGAGTCCTTAGCATGTGATCTCTTCTCAAGAATGGAACCACATTTTCTGTCTCTAAAGATACAATATTGCGGTGTGATTGGCCCTCCCCAGAATCCATAGGGCCGGCACCGACCACCGGGGCTTCCACCCGATCGGAATCAGTGATGAGATTGGAACTCACCTGGGGTAATATCTTCGTTTTTTCACACTTCATTTTAGGCTTTCTTTTTGTTGAAGAAGGAAGAAAGTACGCGAGGAAGAAAATAGTGATCCCTAGCCCTCGAATGCTCTAATAGCATCGGGACCTGAAGAGAACAAGAGCTGATCAAGAGAGATCGATAGGAAAGTCAAAAGAGGTAGAAATCTGTCCCAAGACTAGATGAAAGTGGGGCACAATTCTATCTATCTATCTATCTATCTATCTATCTATCTATCTATCTATCTATCTATCTATCTATACTTAAATTCTATTCATTAATTTCGCAAAATATTATTTCGCTCAAAAGTGCTTAAGGTTAGCCGTAATAGCATATCACGCGTCTAGTGTGCAAATTGAAAGGGGATAGTAATAAGCATTATGATTAAATTTCTGAAATGCGGAATAACTACTCTCGACATATACGTAAGGTGAAGTATTGGTCCTTTTGATTTTTTTTTAATATTCCGCCCTAATAATCCTCACACTTTTTTAAGTAAAAATCAATAGTTTTTTAGTCTCCTTCAACTAAAAAATGAAGTGAAAGGTGGAAAAGGGTTATACCTCCATCTCCTACATTGTTTTAAGTTATCTCTCTTATACATTATATATTTAACGACTTTTACTCGTTTAAGCCATGATTTTCCGCTGAATATTTCATTTGCATATCGCAGGAAGCTACTTGGAGCATTTTCAGGAAAGCGAAAACATGCAAAGAGAGTAAGCAGCAAACTTTTCGAGCGATGCTAAAATCGTAAAATATTTCAACTTGCAAACATGCCCTTAGGGAAGAGCAGACCCATTCTCTTAAAGAGCATGTCGTAAAAACTCGATGGGAGCTCTAAAAATATCATAAAACTCCCGATGACATGATGCGTAACACCATAAACTCATTGTGACCTCATAAGTATTGCTCGTAGCTTTGGGGTTATCAGTTTTAAGATATTCGGATTCAAACTTGAATAATTTTAAAATATATTAGGTCGACCATCTAAAAAAAACGTCGTGTGTCGTTAAGACCATTCAATAGAAGTGAAAACTTCAACAAAGTGATATTAAAAACTAAATAAAATTACATACAAAAGTTTCTTGGAGGCGCCAGGCATCGATTCCGATACTAAGCGATCATCTGAGCTAAGACACCGATGGAAATACGTCCGTTAATACGTCCGTAGGATACAGATGGGTATAATACATATTTATTGAAATCGTTTAGTATGTTTATAATATGGTTTAAATTAATATGTTACAAAGTTTGACAAGATATGACTTTGAATGCCTTATCTCTTTTTAGTGTTAAAATTCTAAATGGCGGTAAGTTTAAATTCAACTACTTCATCCTGTATGTATAATTGTAAAGTTGCATACTGTACTGTTTTTTGCATAGATTCTCGTGAAATATTTTCTATATAAAAAAAAATTATGGGAAAAAATAAAAAAATAAAAAAAATTTTAACCTATTAATCGATGATTTTTACATTTCGATAGTCGAAAACACCGACAATCGAAACGAAGGCCATGATGTTGTTGTCGTTGTTGACAAACAACAAAATATCCAAACTGAGCTGGGACTACTAGGCGAATCATAAAGGAGCTTGAAGAAAAAAATGCCATACTAACGGAAAAGTGTGAGTTGTGGAAAAACAGAGCACTCCAACAGGAAAAATTAGAAACTCAGAATAATAAACAAATAAACCCTTCGGAAGCCACACCCAAACCCATCACGCATGCTCCTCTGTCTGGAAACAGCAAATCATTTGCGACACTTCTGGCGAACGAAAGTGGCCGTACCGACGTTGCCAAGTCGGCTCAACCCGTTCAGCCGGCGGCTCCCGAGATTACTAAAGCGCCGATCATACCTACTACAGTATCAGGCGTTCCAGCCACCGCATCGGGAGATCCGACTCACATAGGAGGAAGAAGACGAAGCATGGATGTAAAGAAAAACAAAAGTGAAACTGCGGAATTTCGCGAAGTAATTTATCGGAAGAAAGCAAATCGAAAAATAGGTGTAAAGGAGGATTTCATCTCCAAGGTAAAGCGCCATATAATAGAGGAAATTGTCACAAATTATATCCTAAAGTATGCGGAAACAGTCAGGAAGGAAGATATCCAAGTTAAGAAATGTCGTGTAAAAAAACAAAACCCACGCCAAAACAGTTTCAGTGGGGTGTCCTTTGAGCACTTTAACTTAGGCCTGGGTAGAAATTTTTCATCCTAGAGGCAAGTGCTGGTAACACCCCAGGAAACAAATGGTCGGATCAACAACCAAGACATGAATTAATTACTGTAAGGTGTAAATATGACAATGAGCTACACTTACTACATTTGAATGTTCGTAGTGTAAATAATAAATAGGGTTGCCAAGTGTCCTCCTTTCGGGAGGACAGTCATTTTTTAAAACGTTGAGTTCTCCTTTCTCCCTTGTCACCGAAATGTCCTCCTTTACCACTATTATAATATTATTGCAAAAAAATATAAAAATAATAATAAAATAGCAATTCAATCTCAAATCATGTTACCACTGCTAAAAGATGTTTCGTGCTCAAATATTAGTTTCCATAGCACCATTTGAAATTTGGCACAGCGGCCTCTGCCTGGTCAAATAATATTATTCGATGGAGTACAGTCTGTACTCTATTCTATTATATACGTAGATCTCCTACACTTCGGGTTTATAGACCGTTTCGATTAGTTGTTTAGGTAGTTTTTGCGCCTTATTTGGCAGTTACAATTTTAGAAAAAGGGGTATTTTAAAAATTTCTCTTTTCGCCATACAAAAAATGCCATAAAATCCCAACCCAAATAAATTTCTTATTTTTAAAATTTGAGTTTGAGCTCATGCGATAGGTGATGCCAAGCTCGATTTCCACAGAAGCGGAGTTAAATATTTATTTTTATTTAACAAATAAGCCCGTCTTGAAATGGGGTATTTTGGGCACCCCTTCCGGATTTATAGAAAAAGGGTATTTTCAAAATTTTATATAGACAAACGGGTATTGTACCCGAAAAAGGAGTACGTCTGGCATGCTTAATCCAACATGCTTTACCTCGAATTGATCTCCATTTTAAAAGTTATCTATCGAGTGAAGCTAGGTTTTTGTTATTCAAGTAAGTACACAAAATGTTTTGTTGCTAATATAACATGTATATATTTTATTTTTGAAGTGGAACTTCTTTAGCGAGGGTAGTAAGTTCGAAAACATGAAACGGAAGTCTAAGTGAAACACTTTAATGAAGCATATTCCAGGATAGCTAGACGGCTGAATCTTTCAGGACATGTAGCCGGGGTAAAATGAGGATCCTGGATGGGGTGATCTGTAGGGGAAGACAATTATATCCCCCACCCTTCCCGGATACCCAAAAATTAAAAAAAAATTTAATAAAAAGCGTAAAATATTGTTCGGCAAGTTAATAAAAGTGTTATAAAACGAAATAAGAAAAAAAAAATAAAGTTAGAAAAAAACGGTTTTCGGCGAGAAAAATGCGATGGAGTTGAACTACGAGGTCGAGAATGGCAAAAATAGAAAGAAAAAAAAATGCTTTATGAAAAAAATACATTTAAAATAAATGTCCAAACCGGGGGTAAAAGTTGAAGAAAAAAAAGCTTTAAATAAACTCAATTCCTAATATCCCTTTCAGAAGTTTCACTTCAGTTGTGTGCTTATAAAGTGAGGCACATAATTTTCTTTGATGATTTACCTAAAAAATAACTGTAATAATTATTAAAAAAATGAAGCAGTTGGGCGTTTTCCCCTTTGGATAGCTCTTCACTATTTTTCAAAGCCGCCACTGAAAAAGTCCTCCCTTGGCTTGTGGAAAACTTGGCAACCCAATAACATATCACTAGAGCTTCGAGTGTTACGGGATAACACTGGGTGCAAGGTAATGACATTGCATCTTTATCACTGCTAAAATATATACCAATTGCTTTTCCTCTCGCTCCGAGTCCCGAGGTGGAGGTACTGCCATACTTGTAACGGAGAATAACAAACATTATCCTGTAATTGTAAATGTATTGTCCATTGAAAAACACTGTGAATTCTGTGACTCCAAATATGTGATTGTAAATAAAACTTATTATTTAATCTGTATTTATAGATCACCACCAGGAAATACTTTTTGTCAATTTTAGAAGATTTACTGCACTTCATCAATAACCCTAATAAGTTCCTGGTAGTTTGCGGGAATTTTAATATAAACTTTCAAATCGCTGGGAACGATGCCCCCTGGTGAATCAGCTTTTCAACACTTATGGTCTTGAGTCACACATAACAGGTATTGCGAGGGCAGGACGAGCCTCTGAGCAATCTTCCTCATGGTGAGACAGATAGTAGGATCTTTTTGGCTGATATCTCAGACCATTATGGAAAAACTTTCAAGTCTAAACTAAGTGCAAGTATCACTAAACCTGCACCTGTGGGGAATAGATGCAACTTTTTTTATGACAATATGAATGCATTTATTAATGAGTGTTAAAAACAGAATCCTGTTTAGATGTTTTCAATTCCATTGGGTTGGACAATAAATATAACACTTTCAATGGGATTTTTCACTATTACTTCAGTCGTAGCTTTCCTTCCGTTAAATGTCAAACTCGCAACGTAAAGAGCTGGGTATACCCAGAAATAAAACAGTGAACAGAACTATATGTATGGCACAAAGAAACTCGCAATGAGGTTTCTAGAGAGATTTAACACCCCTTCCTCTTTCCTCATACCTGATCCATCCACATCCCGTAATCTGACAAGTAACAATCTCACAATCTTTTTATTTCCTACAGACCACCAAAAGGTAAAGCACATCATAAATAAACCCTTCGGAAGCCACCCCAAACCCATCGCGCATGCTCCTCTGTCTGGAAACAGCAGATCATTTGCGACACTTCTGGCGAACGAAAGTGGCCGTACCGACGTTAAGTAATTTATCGCAAGAAAGCAAATCGAAAAATAGGTGTAAAGGAGGATTTTGGGGACTTCGAATCCATTTCACCTACAAACAAAAACAAGCAAATATGGCTTTTCATCTCCAAGGTAAAGCGCTATATAATAGAGGAAATTGTCACAAATTATATCCTAAAGTATGCGGAAACAATCAGGAAGGAAGATATCCAAGTTAAGAAATGTCGTGTAAAAAAACAAAACCCACGCCAAAACACTTTCAGTGGGGTGTCCTTTGAGCGCTTTAACTTAGGCCTGGGTAGAAATTTTTCAACCTAGAGGCAAGTGCTGGTAACACCCCAGGAAACAAATGGTCGGATCAACAACCAAGACATGAATTAATTACTGTAAGGTGTAAATATGAGAATGAGCTATACTTACTACATTTGAATGTTCGTAGTGTAAATAATAAATAGGGTTGCCAAGTGTCCTCTTTTCGGGAGGACAGTCCTTCTTTAAAACGTTGAGTCCTCCTTTCTCCCTTGTCACCGAAAAGTCCTCCTTTACAACTATTATAATATTATTGCAAAAAAATATATTTTAATATAAAGTATCAAACCGCTGGGAATGATGCTCCCTGGTGAATCAGTTTTTTAACACTTATGGTCTTGAGTCACACATAACAGGTATTGCGAGGGCAGCCTCTGAGACACAGCTTGATAATGTCTTCAGCAATCTTCCTCATGGTGAGACAGATAGTAGGATCCTTTTGACTAATATCTCAGACCATTATGGAAAAACTTTCAAGTTTAAACTAAGTGCAAGTATCACGTGAATAGACGCAACTTTTTTCATGACAATATGAATGCATTTACTAATGAGTTAAAAACAGAATACTGGTTAGATGTTTTCAATTCCATTGGGGTGGACAATAAATATAACACTTTCAATGGGATTTTTCACTATTACTTCAGTCGTAGATTTCCTTCCGTTAAATGTCAAACTCGCAACGTAAAAAGATGGGTATACCCAGAAATAAAACAGTAAACAGAACTATATGTATGGCACAAAGAAACTCGCAATGGGGCTGATCCTATGGAAATTGCAAGCATGATTCTAGAGAGATTTAACACCTCTTCCTCTGCCCTCATACCTGATCCAGCCACATCCCGTAATCTGACAAGCAACAATCTCAAAATCTTTTTGTTTCCTACAGATCATCAAGAGGGGAAGCACATCATAAAATATCTACCAAATAAATATTCTAGTGGTATTGATGAAATCCCTATTGCAATTCTAAAACATGCAAATCATAACATAGCAGCCCCTTTGGCTCACATCATAAACACTTGCTTCCACTCTGGTACCTTCCCATCCAGTTTAAAAGAGGCAAAAGTTGTGCCAATATACACAAAAAAAGAGATGAGCGAGATCCAAAATATTATAGACCTATCTCTTTACTCCCTTCCACCTCAAAAATTTTCGAAAGTCATTTATACCCGATTAATGAATTTTCTGCTTTTACACAATACTCTCTCCAAAAACCAGTTTGGCTTTAGGCCCAAACACTCAACCCAGCAGGCTGTTTTTAAAGTGATATCCTACATAGTGGAAAATATCGACAAAAATACGAAATTAGCAAAGGCATTTGACACCATAAATCATTCCTTACTTTTATCCATCCTCCAAAAATATGGGATTAGAGAAAACTATAGCTTCATACCTAGATAGTCGAAAACAATATGTATGCATTTCAGCAAATGGTGAGGTTCATTACTCGACAGCATCATTTATCAAACAAGATGTGCCACAGGGAAGCATTTTGGGACCAGTTTTCGCAGGTCGCAGATGATACTTCCATTGTGCTATCAGGTGACTCTGCTGGAGGTCTTTCCAATGGATGTTGGTGTGTTTCGCATGTATTAAAGCTAAATGCGGAAAAACCAGGCCTGGTCACCTTTAGGAAGATATCTAACCAAACTGAATCGCTCTACGTAAAGTGCAACCACAAATCCATACCTGAAATATAAAGTACTAAATTTCTCGGTATTCACATCGATTCTTCCTTGACATTCTCTTCTCAGACAGATATTCTTGTTAAAGGGTCGAACAGTTTTTGTGCATTATTGAGACCACTCCGAAGTGAATTTACAGTAAACAACCTGAAATAATTTTATTTCTCATCAGTTCAATCCCTTATATCATATAGTATAATGGTTTGGGGATCTTCATTGGGAGCTCAGTCAGTTTTTATTGCACAGAAACGCATTGTAAGATGCATTTTAAGGCTTACTCCACGCACCTCTTGTAGGGAGCACTTTGTTGATCTGGGTTTTCCTACCACACCAGCCTTGTATATACATTCTTACCTTGGTAACTCTTGTAAAGAAAAACTTTGATGTATTTCGAACAAATGCCTAGGATTCGCAGAGGGCATGTCGGTTGTAACCAAGGGTAGGACTGAACATTTTGCCAGAGCGCGCTTTCCTTTGCAGCAATTAAAGCCTTTAACGCTTTACCCCCTATTCTAAGGCGAGAGACTAGCTTTCTCAAATTAAAAGAGATACTACCAGGTACCTTGGGAAAGAGCATCTACAGTTTTAATCCAAATTTTAGCGTGTTATAATGTATTAATGTGTATTCTTATATTTTATCTTGTATTTTTATTCTTTATATAATTTTAAATACCTACTTTAGTTTTAGTTTGGTTTAGTGACCTCTCAGGTTAAATTATCTTTTTTTTTTTTTGGTGACGTTGCTATGTCTGTAATAAGATTTGAAAGCAATAAATGAATTTGAATTTGGTATTTGAAAAGCCAGCAAAATTTTAACAAAAACACAATCAGATGGACGGCATAAAGCTTTAAACCCCATAAATCCCCGGGAGTAGATTGAATCTTTCCAGCCTTGTTACAACAAAATATAGAGCACCTACTACCACACATTCAATAAATACTCATAGCTAGCTTTGCATTGGGCAACATTCCCAAAAACTGGAGGAGAGTTAAGGTAGCGTTCATACGAAAGACAGGGCGATCACAAGAGACACCAAAGTCTTACCGCCCCAGGCATGTCAGGGGCAAGTTCCTTTCTAATGATCCACAGCATGCAAAACAATTCGCATACCAACCATCGAAATCTACCACCCATGTTCTTCAAAATCTCGTCCATGAGATAGAGAAGGCACTGGCTGAAAAAGAAGTGGCGCTGTTGTGCATTTCTAGACATAGAGTGTGCATCTGACAAAACCTCACATGAATTCATTCAGTGCGCCAAAATCCGCAGAGGAGTGGAACCAACCACTAAAAAAATGGATAAAATCGATGCCAACCAGCCGTGAAGCCACCGCGACCATTGGAGAAACAGCTGTCTTCGTCAAAGTAAAAAAGGGATGCTCTCGCGGAGGGGCCCTATCGCCCATGCTTTGGTCTCTGGTGGTTGACGATCTACTGATAAGACTGGCTGAAGCAGGCTTTGAAGTCCAAGGTTACGCAGATGGCCTAGTTATAAAAATAATTGGCAAGCATGACAACGTTCTCTCAGAATGAATGCAAAGTGCACTCAACTTTGTCAGTACATGGTGTACACAGGAAAGACTAAATGTCAACCCAAGCAAAACCGTAGTGATCCCATTCACAAATAGGTGGGAGCTGAACCTTGAGGCACCCACTTTGGGAAGGACAACACTTCGGAAGTGCTTTCAAAAGAGGTTAAGTATCTTGGCATCGTTCTTGACCGAAAACTAACTTGTTTTAATGTTAAAAATTCGTTTGAGTTGGAAAATAGTTTGAGAGATTTGCAGATTCCACAGGACCACTCTTTCGTATCTCTTGATGTAAAGTCATTGTTTACAAACATTCCAAGAGATCTAATTGTTGAAGTAATAAGTGCCAGTTGTCCTTTAATCTCAACGTTTATCATAATTGATAGAAACCATTTCTTAGACTTTGTTTGGGTTCGAGCTATTTTGTATACAGTGGGGAATATTATAAGCAAAATTTTGGCCTCTCCATGACAGATCTTCTTAGCCCCATTCTAGCCTACATGGTTATGAATCATATTGTAACTTCGGTTGTTGAAACACTTGATTTTGAGCTTCTTTTTTGTATATATATGTAGATGACACTCTAACTTGTCTACCAACAAACAAAATTCACTACACTGTGAATATCTTCAACAATATAAATCAGCAATTCTAATTCATCATTGAAATGGAAATAAATTGTTGCAACATCCTTTTTGGATATCTTGATCATAAATGAAAATCGAAAGGTTGTTTTAGACGTATATAAGAAACCATCTATTTCCAACAGAGTCTTGAACTATAAATCAGCTCACGCCCTGTACCAAAAAATTAACATAGTTAAACAGATAAAAACAAAGATTTATCACTTTGAGATAACACACCTCTTTAAAATACCATTTCATTAGATCTGATAAATTCATTTTTGAGACACCCTATATATGTATATATTTTGAGACACCCTTTATACATGTAAAAGATAAATCAAGTCATAAATTCAAGTCTAGTTTTTGCGAGGTTTTTTGGAGGAGATCCGAAAGGTATTGCTCGAGAACGTAAAATAGAGAATCAGAAGCCAGCGGCGTATACGGTTTATTTTGTTGTTTTGCTTCTTTGTTGCAATATGTCATTACAAGTCGGTAAAATGAAACTTATAATATTGTCATTAACATAATTTGTACCATTATAGATTTTATACTCATTGATAATTCATATTTGATGGTATAACAAACTACACAAAAAAGCTTCTCAACCTGCTAGAAATGAGATAAAACTGGTCGTAGACCTTCTCACTGGACATGGCCCCTGGAGTTACCACTTCGGGAAAATGGGAAAAACCACTGACGAACAATTCAGATTCTGCCAAACTATGGCTGAAACGTCAGAGCACTTACTCTCTGACTCGCCAAAGGTTGACGCATCTCGAATATGCCCTTGTGGCACCGGGGGACCTACAAAAGTTCAACCATAGAAATTTTCTGAGATTCTCGAAAAAGATAGAAATTTTCGAGTAAAATAGAAGGGTATACACAAATGATCAATTGTAGTCGACGTGATGAAGGGCAAATTTTGCCGAGCAACCCCTCTACCTACCACACCATACCAATATCAGTCGATTTACTTATATGATTTGCGTCATTAAAGCACTTATTATGTAATAACTTATTACATCCCGAGTGATGTAATGACTTGTCCTAACGTGGCGAATTCAAAAATTTTAAGTTGAAGGTTTGAATTTTAATGAAACCTACTTCAGCTATGACATTTTCATTATAAATATTTCTTATCGAAATGTGATAATTACAATTTAATACTCTTATCGTTACGGTTATGTTTTATTTTAATCAATGTAGTTATACTAATCTGGATGCAGTTAATACATGGGTACCATTATTGGAACTGTGTCATTATGTAGCCTACATATTTCAATATAAATATAATATGCTTTATTCTGCTTCTTCCGCATCTGAAGAGAGATTTCCGTAAGACGAACTAATATTTGTAGGTTCCTAATAACTGAAATATTTGTAAAGCTTCAATGACCTTAAGCAAATTAAAACCGAATAACTGTACATTTGCTTCCAATTTATTCTTAATATACTTGTACAATTCAGTAATACAGACGGCGTTTTGTACAGATTTCCTACCACAAAATTTAAACGTGCTTAATATAAAATTTTCCCAGTAAATAGCGACTGCACCATTGTTGAATTAATCAAATCTTATTTAGGAGAAGCTGAATCCTTATTGTTTATTTGTACGTACATTCTTCTTAGATTGAGCTACCTACACCTTATATAGGGTTATATTTCTAACTAATTCTCACAGATCGATCGTGCAATCCGACCTAGGACAATAAATGTGCGCAGCCAGCGTTAAGAAGTAATTGGGCGTTAATATGTATTTCTCACTCAACCGACGCGACGCCACAAGAACAATTTCGCTAACGCTTGTTTCAAACAGTACTCAATTGAAAATTGGTTCTCGTTCTTTTAGAGAAGCAATCAATATTATCCGAGTTAAAACATTTCTAGTCGTTTCTCATTCCTAACCGAAGTTTGTAGGAATGGTGTCTACATGCTTAATAGAAACTTTCCTTTTTTGGTCTTTTTGTAAAGACTGAAATTTCTCTACATAAATCACAGTTCACATTGCATTTTAAAATTTTGTAAACATTTCCTTACCCACAGCAAAAACGTTAAATGTTCTTTAACGTTGATAACAATATTATTGTATAAAGACAGAAAATATTCATGGTAAGTTTTCCATATAACACTTTTACATGTCTACTGTTAATATTACTAGCCAAATTGCTCTTTAATGATGTGATGTTTAGATTAATTTGGCATTTGCATGGACAAATTAAAAGAGCTGGAAATGCTGCTATTTATCTTCGGTATTTATCTGCGTCAGCGACAAGAATTCTGCTTTAGAAGCTCTTTTACGATTTTAATCATATTTTACGGAACGCCAACAAAGAATTTTTGTAGTTCAAGGATATTAAGGATATTAGTTGGGTAGTGCTTCAGACTTAATTTTGCGTGCACTTTCTCTCCTTTCCTCCCTTTCATTAATGGTTTGACTATTTTATATATTTTGCAGCCAAAAACAACAAAATTATGTAAAGCTAGCAAATATGACTAACTATAGTTGATAGTTATCTGTATAGTTCACTTTACTATCAATATCTTCACCTTAACACCAATTCACTCCTATATCGAGATAGATTTATGCATATTTATTGCAACGAGGAGTTTTAATATAGGTTAAATTTAATTAGAACAGTGAGAGTTTATTTAT
>JAEQML010048813.1:0-52612 GCA_016904865.1 Pissodes strobi | reverse complement strand
TATAATTAAATAGTTATAGTTTATAGTTATGGACCATTGATGGTACAGGGTGTGTTTCTACAAATATCTATTATAATTTTAGAGCTGATAATACCTAGTAATATCTAAAATAACCGAAACTGTAATATTCACATTAAGTTCAGTCGCTTAGTTGAGAACATTGACTTAAAAATAAATATGTATAATAGCGTTGAGTGGATCGAAACGATGGCGTTAAACTGTTGTGTTCACAATTGTAGAGGGAATTATAAAAATGAACCTTAAGTGGTAATTTTTTAATTTCCTAAGAAGGTGAATTTAGGCAGCAGTGAGTAAGTTTTATTTTTCTATTTTTATAGGCAGTAACTAGTCATACACACTGTATTTTTAGAGGTTGTGCCTACATTACGTGCACAACATGAGAATAATTAATTGTGTGATTTTTGTATTTTTTACCTAAAACATGCTTTGCAACACCTGTTTACTTTATCCCTAGGGCGTCAATGACTGTCTTGAGCGAGATCTTGGTCTAACGCAGACAATTAAAGACAATTTATATTTTAGGTGTATAAAATCCACTTTAGACCAAGTAAATATATGTTTTATTAATATTGATGAAGCTCCTCAAGCTCAATCTTATTGTCCTTATTTCTGAAAACCTATTTATATCAATAGATGACAGCAAATGGGTGCTGCTGTCAACAAAATTGTATGTCAAGCCAAAAGCCAACTCAACTTATCTCTTGAAGAACATGATGTTCATACTGTAGAAAAAGTTCTTATTGAAGCTGCCTATTTTTTTGAAACGACATATCGAACAGGGTCTTGCAGAAGACAATTTAAACATTGTAAGTGATATTTTAACATCTTCGGAACACGCTCTATTTTTTTTTGTATTTACATACTACAAGGGCCAAAAATTGAATCACTCAACAGTACAAAGTCAACCAGTACAAAAATCTTTGAAACGTAGCCGTCGAGTCAAGTAAGTGTTTTTTCTCTCTGTTTGTTATTGTTATCAAAAAATATATGATGCAAAAACTAGGAAAAAAAGCTAAAGAAACCTAGTGCAGACTCAAACTAAAAAGGAATAAGTATCATTTTCAACACATTCAGTTTTGTTAAACATTTTAAGTTTATTTTTTACCCAATTGATCAAATCAAAACGTTCTCAAAAGTAGACATTAATTTTTTTTTCACATTACGTTATCTTTAAAAAATACGTATCCTTGTCTTAGTTTATATACACCTCGAGATATATTTTGAACAAACTACTGTATATAAATTATTAGCCATTTATTATATCATAGCATATTATAATTACAAGATCAATCGACTTACCTGTAAGGAAGATCGATCGGAATTATCCGAGCATCTCCGCCATCCCTCATTACACTTTGTAGTATACAACTTTTTCCCAATCGGTACAATTTTTAAAGAAGTTATCTAAAAGCATGGTGATTCAGCCGACCCTGGCTAGCCGCTGGAGCTCATGCATCGCCTTGATGCGTCATTACAATTTTGTTACGTGAGATTTTTGATTACATTGCATTTGGGGTGATAGGGAGAAGGTAAAGCCTGGGTGGGTTTGTAATGAGGGATGGCGGAGATGCTCGGATAATTCCGATCGATGTTCCTTACAGGTAAGTCGATTGATCTTGTAATTATCCTTCGCATCTCCGCCATCCCTCATTACACTTTTTAGATGTTTAAAGTATTTGCGATGTAATCTACATTAACTGAAAACTGCGAGTTTTCTGTAGTCCTAGATTTGTAAGGCCCATTTTAAAAACTAAAATTCAAAGTTATAACCATTAGATTTAATAACACACATCATGAAGGTACATATATCATGTTTAACGCTTAACTGATATTAACCTTTAACTTATTTTTAATACTATACCAATATTCGTATGTAATATGATAACAAGTTGGTAAGTAAGTTATAATTGTAGCTTAATATTTATATGATTCCTTAGAGTTTATGGTTCAATAAACAAGATGCCAATCCAGTGGGATTACCCACGCCAAGTTTTTTATAGAATTTCGAGAATACTTTTGATTTTTCTGTCGAGCCAGCTGTCTTCTGAATGGTTTGTAATGTAACTCCCATTCTTTGAGCTGCTGAAGTTGCCCCGTGTCGCGTGCTGTGTGCCCCATAGATTTCCGTGTTTATACTGCTGGCTTTTAGTATTAACTTGACCCATCTGCTAATGGTTTGACTGTTGTCTGGGTGATAGGGCTTTTTGTGAGTGAGTATTACATTTTGTTTGGTTTTGCTACTTGTGGTATCGATTGCATCTGCAAATGCAACGATCTATTAGCATATTTACAGTATCTGTGAATGCCGTAATTTCTGTTTTTGAACAAAAAAATAGGTATGTTCACTAGCTGCAACTGCAATTGCAGACAGTGGAGGGTACGATCGATTGTATCTGCTAATACAACGAACTATTCACCTTTTATTGACTGGTAGCACCCTTTTTCCTTTTATGCGTTCTATGTAAGTCTCTAATAGTGTGATTGTACGTAGTTCAGGTTGATTAATAAAATAAGGTAATATCAAACTAGGTTGAAGCCTGTTTAAGCCACTTGCTTTTATTTTATCCGGGAATCTGATTTCAATTACGTATTCATATTTAAAAATATTGTCTATTTTTACTTCCGGGTTGTCCGTGATTTGTGTGCCATTATTAGTATTAAGAGTGTTACTAGCTTTAAAGTTAGATTTGTAGATTTAAGAATTCGTGAGGGTACATGCTCTTTAAGCGCTGTAGAACTGGGTAGGAATCCCAAGAAATTGAGTATTTTGATTTTGGGGGTCTTATGTTAAATGTTCCATTGAGAAAACTTTTTATAACCGCTTCGTCTTTTGTTTGAGTAGGATGATTCCGAAGACAACTGAATATTTAGGAGCTCAAGAATAAGTTTACGGTTTTATTATATATTTGTTGGTGCTTAGAAAAACAGAAATTCCCCTATTTATTGTAAGTATTTCCGTATTGTTTGAGGGCGCTATCTGTCAATGAAGAAATTATCACTTTTATCGCTTCATTAGGTACGCTTTGTTATAGAATAGCTCTCCTGACAATGAGGAAGTTTCATCAATCTTTTTTTTATTTCTGCTGATTTCGATAGCCCATGAAAAATAAGTAAACATATGTTTTTTCTTTTTTCCCTAAGCCGAAAAATGAGGCAGATACAACGCCTTGAGATGTGCTTATGACGTCATAATACACATGAATTGTTACGTCACACCATGCATGGTATATCTATATATACAAAACTAAAAACTGGTATAGCACTTGTAATATTCATCTTTAGCGGAAATAAAAAAATACGTATAGATTTTTTTTTTATTATTTTTTTTTTTAATTTTTTTTTTACGGTTCTATAGTTTGCAATAAAAAATAATCAGTTTAATTTCTCAGGAAACTTCGTAATTTCCCTACAGCCAGAGAAATTTTCTTCCACAGTGGTTGTTTCTCTCCGCAAGGAGATGTGAGTAAGTATTTTTCAGGGTAAAGATAATAGACTGTTTTGCCAGTAGGTCCCTTTTCTCTTGTATAAACCCCAAAAGTGAGCGTGGTTGAGGGGGAATAACTACGCTTTTTTATATAAAACCTAAATCTTGTAATGTTTATGTAATTTTATTTATACTTTTAAGCAATTCTCTTTTGAATTACCAATAACTAGCCAATTGTCTAAGTAGAGTACAGTTTTTATACCCTTTAATTTTACATATCTTACAACTGGTTTCAGTTTTGTGAAAATATATGGAGCTGTACATAAACCAAATGAAACACAATTAAATTGGTATAGTACGTTGCAAAAAACGAATCTTAAAAACTTTTTTTGACTACTGTGCATAGGGATAAGGAAACATGCATCTTTAAGAGATCAGTTTTCCCCAAGAATGCGTATTTTGAAATTAAATTTTTTGCCGTCCTATGTAGTCTTCTACTTTGCTAACCGGAGTGGTGTCCTATTGAAAGGGATTTTATAATCCTGTACCCACTCTATTATTGAACTGTTTACCTTTTTCCTCTGCTAATTTTGAACGTATAATTCTAGTTCAGACGGTTGGCTAATTAAATTATTGAAAGGGAGGGCTAAGGCCCTAATCCCACGGACTATAGTTGTGTCTGTAAATGATACAGTAGTTGTCTTGGCAGGATTTAGTACTCTCTTCGAGATTTAATTTTGATGGTCTGAGGACATTGCAGTTGGCAGTTGGTGGATACTTCTCTATCATACTGTTTTTTTTTTATTTTTTTTTCTTTAGTCCTTTTAATAAGTAATTGTCCCATCTAAACTATCTAAGTATGTAGTTCTGGCCTCGCAGGTGTGATTTCGTCGTTTTTTTATTTTATTTTATTTTATTTTATTTTTTTATCCTACACCTACACAGCTAGGTGGTCGTTACTTTGTTCAGGACCATCTGGTGCTTCTGTTGTTGGTAAGTCTTGATAGTCTTGATTTGGCTAAGTTATTTCCTCAGCTAGCGTGAGAGGATCTTCTAATGCATTTGCAAATGCAAAAGAGTTTCCTTGGTTTTGCTACTTATGATATCGATTGCATCTGCAAATGCAACGATCTGTTAGCCTATTTACAGCATCTGCAAATGCTGCAATTTCTGTTTTTGAACAGAAAAATAGGTTCATGAATATGTTCACTATCTGCAACTGCAATTGCAGACAGTGGGTACGATCGATTGTATTTGCTAATACAACGAACTATTCACCTTTTTGCTTGCTGCTTAACCCTGGTTATGCTTTCGACTGCATCTGCAAATGCAACGATTTTTTAGCATATTTACAGTATCTGCAAATACTGTAATTTCTGTTTTGAATAGAAACCAAGAGTGTAATAATTTGCTACCTCCAATGCAATGATTTTATGTAAGAGGGTTGCAATAGTATGGTGGTTATTTGTTTTTGTATCTGCAAATACATAGCACTATACCGTTTTATTTTTGTCAGTACATATATCCTTTACATCGGCAAATGTAGGGATATAGTGTGCCTCTAACTACTTTTACATAATATACCTACTGGGGTGGAGGCTATTGGGGGCCCTTCACATCTACAAATGTGAAGGCCAATTTTAGTTAAAGTTTTTCGCATCTGCAAATGCGAGTTTGTAAATAGGTATTATTATTATTTATTAACATCTCCTGCAAGCAATGTTTACTCCAATTTTTTCCCTCACCGGACGGCTCATGTCAACACGAATTGTTTAAAAATAATGCGTTCGGGTATTACATTGCTTCGACAAAGCCGAACGATAACATTCCGCCTTTTTCCCTTAATTTTGGGTTAGTTTTGGTTAGCACTTTTAGTTCTTGTTGATTGAGCCTCCGTTGCGAGCAAAGCCAACGGAGGGCCATGCAAGCTATAATAATACCCAACTTGGGATTTAGTCGCTCGTAAATTATGCGTCAGCTTGCCTTTGTGGCTAGTTTTTAGAGGTTAATTTCGTGAGAAAAGGACACTCTTCGACTTACTCAAAATTTAAATTTTTATTTTATTTTATTTTTTTTTCAAAAGTATTTGTTAATACAGTAATAGCAATAATTACAATATACATAGTCCTTATTCCTCTAGACAGTGTTTTTGAACCCTGGTATTGAGGATAATTGCATTTTAGTAATAATAACAGTATGATTTCCTATAAACTCTCTAGTATTGTGGCTATGAATATCCTTTGAAAATATTATGATAATATTTTAATTTTGAGTTTTATTTATTATCCTGTAAATAAGTTTATTCTGTTCAAATGTTAATACCTTATGTAATTGCCATACTCTTAAATTTTCATATAGATCTGCAGTATGAGTCAGTGGATCATAATTAAATATAACTTTGTTTTTTGTTTTGCAATATTTGCATGGAATCGAATTGTAGTTTATAGTCCCACATGTGCCCCATACGGGGATCAAATATCGAAAAACGAATGATACGAAGGCATTATAACCATTTGTTTCTATTTTTATATTCCTTTATAAGGTATAAACGTTTTATTCTATGTAAAACATTAATAAATGTGCAGGCCGACCGGTATATATTTCCTCCTTTTGATTGTGTTATGTAAACACTTTTTGTGATTGAATAGTATATTTCTTTGGTAGGATGTACGATTAGACGAGATTACTAGAGAACGGTTCGAATAGCTCGTATCGTTAACTGTTGCTTATTACTTATATTCATTTCGATATAATATATTTCAATTCCAAATATATTGTGTGATTCTGTGTAATTGTGCAAAGACGACAAATAAATGTAACAATGTTTTTTCATGCCCTCGTATATAAATAACAGTTTGTTAGTATAATTCAAATCGCAGTGAGCACATTTAATTTTTGTTTACTACTTCATTCGCATTTTTGACTGTAACCCGTTCGCACTCTATTTTATTCTAATAAGTATAGTTAGTTTTAGAAGATTGAGAGTATTTTCCATTTCAATTTTATTAAGTAAAAAAAATAACGGTTACAAGTGTCATATTTATTCATAATACTCAGTTTAGTATTATACACATTTAGTTTGCTTTTATACAAGAGATTCTGTTTTTATATATTTAAGATAACCAGGTATTTATGTATATTTGAAATTTTGGCATATAATCTTATATGGACTCACCCCCTGATTCGCTTCTCCCGATGCATATTGCCCCCTTTTTTCGCCTCCTTTGCGAGCAAGACGTATCACTAACACTTCACTATACTAGAAATACGATTTCTAGGCATTTTTCTTCTTAAAACCAAAAGAAAGAACCGATTTACGGATTCTTGCTTGTCACCGACCGGTACAAAATTGTAATGACGCATCAAGGCGATGCATGAGCTCGAGCGGCTAGCCAGGGTCGGCTGAATCACCATGCTTTTAGATAACTTCTTTAAAAATTGTACCGATTGGGAAAAAGTTGTATACTACAAAGTGTAATGAGGGATGGCGGAGATGCGAAGGATAATTGTTAAACTACTTATTGTAATAATTATTATTTTCATTTCTGTGATGGGTTAGATCTCTAGATGTTATTTTGGTAAATGACATTTAATTAACTATTAGGAGTAATTTTTTGTATTTATTTTATTTAAGTCAAAAATTTTCAAAGGTAGTTAATATATGAATTAATACGTTTTCTGTTGTCAGAGCCTACCCCTTACTCGCGACGTCATCTTAGATTTAGATACTTGGTCTTCTTGTTTAGAAGGTGATGGTTGACTATTGAACTTGCGAGATAATTTCATTGAAAACTCTCGTACCAATTAATTGAACAACTTCCTCGCAAATCGTCAAGGATAGACATTTTGTGTAACCACTCCCACGTTTTATGTGTTCGTTTTTATGCGATTGCTTAAATAGTCATATTCTGCTATAAGCTCCAGTAGTTCCAGGTTGTTACTATTTATTGGTGGTCTCAATATCTCCTGTTCACTTCTAAATGCTATAAACTCATTATCACATATATCAATCTCCTGAGAACTACTCGCCAGTCTTTTGCTGCACAGTTTGTTTGTCATGTCAGTTCTTGATCAATACTTCCTTAGAGAGATTTTCAAAATCAAATAAAATATTTAGGTGGTTTTTAGACATTTCGTGTTCAAGCAGACGTCCAACAGTATTTCTCAATCACAATAACCGCCATGATTAATCAACGAGTGCGTTGGGGGAAAATTTTGCCTACATAGCAGTGTTAAAAGAAAAACAGAGTTATGTACGTTTTATAACTTCACTCCTTTATGTTTTCCGTAGAAAAACTTGTATGGGATTTTTTTTTCGTAAAAATCTTTGCAGCACTTTCATCGCTTTGCTACAAAGATTTACAATGAAATAGATCAAAGTCACAGTTTCGAAGTCCTGTGGAGTCCATTTTTATACAGAACTCTATAGGGCTATTTATTCTAGCAGCGAATTGGCACTACCAATCAGATGTTCAAGCGACAACAAAGTTTAGTTTGTAAACCAGCTGATAACCGTCAAAGTAGTCCAACAGAATTCGCAAGGATTTTCAGTCTGTGACATGCACAGAAGTTACTAATTGTTTATTGTATACATGTCACCACGCGAGTCCATTCAGCCGGTTGATTTCTTTGGTTTCGATTTTATATGATTGGTGATTTTCAATGTATTAATGACAGTGGTTTGGTTATATAGAAACTAGTTTCTTACAGTATTTTGTGTTAAATTTTTTACTGTTTTTTGACATTATGTGGGCAAACTGCAAACGCGATTAATCGTGCTATGGCATAAGCCATATATCAATTTTCGTCAACGCAACTCAAAGGGGACAATGTCCACGTTTGACTTAGTTTTGACAAAACAGTAAAAATAAGGCCTTGTTATATAAAAGAGCATTTTTAAAATACTTGGGCATAGAACTTTGGTATCACCATAAGCTTTCAACATTATCGATAAAAAATTATACCAAGTTTCCTCAATGTAGGTCAAAGCGGACAGTGTCGACACATCGGTGGATGTGTTTGGTAGTGTTAGGTCCTCAGGGTGATAGTAGGAACTGTTTAAATTTGAAATAATTCGCAGTAATGCGCAATTTGTCAATCCACTAAACCGGCTTCAAACCGGCGTTATATTACTTTGTGCCATAAACTCAGGCCATATTTCAATGTCATTTCCCATGCAATCATTTTCCTTTAAATTAAAGCAGCTGCGAAATCGCTGGTAATGTTTCGGAAATCGGAAGATTACTTTTTACTTACTAAAATAGCTTTTGCTTGTCAACCGACCTAGACCCTCGGCAAGTTCTTTAATTGTTTTCATTCAACTTACCACTTCGCCGACTTCAATCCTCTGAGGTTTAGTCTGATTTGGACAGGCAATTGAACGGGTATTATCACCATTTTTAGATAAAGCTGAACAACTTGGCATAGCCTTTATATAATCGGTCTTACGATGTGACTTAGCTATAAATTCAATATATTTTGCTGCTCCCGCAAACTCATTAGTTCGTTATTAAATTCCTTTTTGTTTTAAGTCAAATAGTTTTGTGGTGGTTCATAATATTAGATGAAACTAAACGGGAAAATCAAGAAGTGTAAAAAAAAACACTTGTTATAGCTTTACTTTGTGGCATTGAACATGCCTTAATATGAAACAATACGCCTATAGAGCTATATTATTATTATCACGTTCTTATCGGGTTACGTGTGAATAAAATACTTTAGGACCAAGACCCAATAGCAGTTAATCCTATTTATTTCAATACACACTGCCGAATAAACAAACTAATAACTTTAACATTAAAACTGAAACTATACACACTAATTTATTTAAACAGTTTTAACTTGAACTTTTTGGTTATTATTTATTCATAAATACCTTATGTCAATGTTAAGTCATTAAGAAACAAGATATTGCAGTTGGATGCATTTGTTGATGACAAAAACCTATATGTAATATGCATTTCTGAAGACTGGATGACTGACACTGAGGTGAATGCATTTCAGTTAGATGGGTACACTACTGCCTGTTTTCTTGCTAGATCTCACCATTCTGGGGGGTGGAACAGCTATTCTAGTCCGTAATAATATAGGTTTAAATTTCAAAAATGTTTTGGTAAACTTTAATGTAGAAAAACGTTTGGAATGCAGTTTGTGTCTATTTTAACAATTTTAACTTGTATATTCTAGCTATTATTTATAGATCTTCGAATTTGGCACCTTCTTGACTGGTCTGAATGGCATATTACAATCTCTAAATAAGGGTGCGAATATTGTCTTGGCGGGTGATTTCAATGTGCACTTTGGTTCTGATGATGTGGTCTCAACATCTCTCTGTGATAATTTGGCTTCTTTTCATCGTCAAAAAACAATTTTTGAACCAACACGGTAGAGAGAGTGCCTTGATAACATCTTCTTAAGTGGGAGCATTGAGCCGGCTTATTCTGGAAGCCGGATATATCAGACCACAACAGCCAGTTTACTGAGATTCTTATTCACGGCAAGCGAGAACAGTATTCTTGTTCAAGGAAGGTATGTAGACCACTGACACAACAGGGTATGTTTATATTTTATAACACCATTTCACATGCTGCCTTGAATTTCATGTTCGGTACCCATATTTATATTGAACAGAAATTTCGTGAGTTTATGGAATTATTGGGGACTGCATATCTGTGTTCTTTTCCTGAAAGACAGTATATTGTACGGCCTGACCAATCTATCAGTTAGTATTAACTTAAAACTAAGAGCTATGAGGGAACATTTAAATATATTGGGGGACATAAGGGACAATATAATAGTCCTGGTAATAAACAATACTATAATCAATATGTACAGTCTTATAAGTTGGAAATTCGTATTGCAAAAGTTGGTGCTAATGATAATTTCATAAATTCCTCAAGTAATCCTAGTAAAGCTATGTGACGGGTCATAAAAAAAGAGACCAATAAAGAAAACATTATTGGCGCAACTATCAGTGTTAATGATTTTAATAATTTTTTTATTAGTGTTGAGGAAAGGCTTCTGAGTAAGATACCCATTACAGATAATGATCCACTTGAGTATCTTAATCTTAATACTGTTGTGTTGCCAACAATTAGAGCTCACTTTTCATGAGATCACTCTCAATGAAGTTCATGAGGTAATAATTACAATTTGAAAGATTAAAATAGCCGTGATGAGTTCGGACTAAACGTCAAGTTAAAAAAAACATGAAAAATGTAATTATTATTCGAATTATACCAAACTAATAAACCAGTGTTTCATTGAAAGTATTTTCCGGATGTTCTCAAAATTGCGAGAGTGATCCCGCTCTTTAAGAACGGTGATCCTAACATGCCTGAGAATTACCCGCCAATATCTCTCCTTCCAATAATTTCAAAGAGTCTGTATGTTCAGACAACTCGTGGATTATTTTGAAAATATAACTTGTTTAGTAAAAGTCAATTTGGTGTCAGAAAAAATAAAGATACGGTTTTGGAGATTATTGATTTGATTTCAGATATACTGACGGGCTCCCATGACTTACAATACAACACTGTGTTGTTTTATGACCCACTGTGTTGTTTCATGACCTCAGTAAGCCGTTTGACTGTGCTGACCATTCAATCCTGAGGGCATACAATTTTTCTCACAGTAGTATCATGTTGTTGCAGTCTTACCTTTCAGGTAGATATTAGACTGTGCAGTCGGCAGAGCGGGAAGTTAGTATCGGAGTTCCTCAGGGCTCTGTATTGGTACCTATATTGTTTCTTATTGTCATGAATGATTTACCATTTGGTGATCTAAATTCCGGATACACGCAGTTCGCTGACGACAAAACTATCTCGGTGCATCCATCAGATTTGAATGCTTCGGTGGCTGACTCCGCTCCGCTCCGCGATACTCCTAACGCCATCTCTTGCTACAACGTGTATCCACTGATCAGCCAGTCTAGAAAGCTAAAAGCAAAGCGGCCTCGAAAGGCATCTGACGAATCACAGCGCCTTCTACAGAAAAGGCGCTGTACCCCGGCGATATTCCTAGCGCCATCTGTTGTAACTACGTTTACTCATCTGCACCGGCCCACGCGTTTTAAGCTCCTTTACACAAATAGTGCACTATGTAAAAAAGCGACTTCTCCTATTGGTCGATCCATCTCGTATTACAATATGTCTCCGTGATGCAATCACTTTCTGTCAAGATCTCTCGTGATGTAGAGGTTTAGATCGTTGGGTCTCACCTGGACGGCCTGGGTTCAAACCCCGTTGCTTTTCTTTTTTTTTTATTTATATTTCTAAACAGTTTTTTTCTTGATTTTGGGTATGCCTTGGGTTAGCACCTGGTTAGTTTCGTTTTCTTGAGCCCCCGTAGCAAGAGAAGCGAGCGGAGGGCCATGCGGATCGACCAAAAGGAGAGGCCGATTTTTATATAGTGCACTATATGTGTAAAGGATCTTATAATGCCCGGCGCACCTCCAAATAAGCAGTCCTGCATCCAGCCGCATAATTCGTGCAAACCAATCACCTCAATGTATTTCAAACCCCAAGGCCGTATCAGCTACACTATGCAGGAACACATTTGGACATTCGGCCAATCACTGAGCTTTCACAAGAGTTTAACCGAGGTGATCAAGTTCGCTTCTAAATTTCCGATCTTTAACAATCGAATTTTATAAAAACTAATTCACGTTTTTCGACCAGATTTGTGTTAAAATTCATAAGGTTAATTTTCAACGACAGTCGCTGACGTAAAGTTTTACATAACTTCTCAGTATTTACATTATTCGCCGTTTCTATTTCCGGAGGGTGTAGATTATCCCGCCAGAAGGGGCGGTGACAAGGGGCGTTGACAACTCCTTCGAGTTGATCTAGTTATCACGTTCTAGAAGTCAGTCGAATCTTAAATCCCAACCTAATAGCACGCGCTAAGGGCGCTATTCTCGCTAGCATGGCGCAGGCCTCCATGCCATGCCGGGCAAGTTTTCACGTCTTGAGACCTCCTAATCTCTCTAGTTCTTTACTCAAGTAACATTGTGGTATCCAGCCATAGTCATCGTTATCTCAAGCCTACAAGAAAAGGTATTTCGGCACCTTGTCCGCCATTAATCTCTTAGTCAGTGTGACGCTGTACCATCGCTGTACTAGCGTCCTCCATGGCAATCGCCCATGGGAGTTCTACAGTCGAGTCATGTCTCGAACCACAAGTAATCGAGCCTTGTCTCGAAACCCAAGTAAGTAAACTCACATGTTTACAATCACTCTCTCTCAAGTAAGATGCTGTACCATCGCTGTACTAGCGCTCCATGGCAATCGCCCATGGGAGTTATCGAGTCTTGTCTCGAACCACAAGTAGTCGAGCCCCAAGTAAGTAAACACACACATATACAATCACAACCTCTCAACAACTCTAACGCTGTACCGTCGCTGTGCTAGTGTTCCCATTGGTCTTCTTCATGGGTGTTCAACATTCTCTATGCTTTATCGAAGTATAACACTGGGTTGCTATACTTTGGTCTTACTCTAATATAAGGATTACCGGCACTTGTCTGCCAATATTAAAGATCTCACTAGTGCTATTTCCTACACGGATTTCAGCTTACCTATGCTACCTGCATAGCATGTTTTGTAATCATTTTTGCGTGTATAAGAACCGCACTCACAAAGGCATCCAGGCTATTATGCAATAACTGCATACCATCTCAAACTACTACATTCAAGTCCTTCTTATTTGCAAGAAATTGAACCATATTGTATATTACAGAAGCTAGCAAGAGGCGTAGCAAGTGATGCTTAAAGTGACTTTCCCCAGTGTTGGAAGATAAACTGCTGAACATTGAACGTTTCTCGTCAACTGTGAACATAGTGTACATAGTAGCTTATAGGTGAACATTATGGTAATATTTATCCTAATATTATTGCTTGTATCTTACTGTATTTCTCAAGGTTATCTCAGCTAACCGAGCTCAGACGTAGCAGTTCCGTAGGGACTTTAATGAGCATTTAACTGTACATAGCTTCAAGGTTATGTTTATAATCATATACTAGTTTAGAATTACAACTGTTTGTTCAATGCTTTAGTTTTTAAGAGTATTATTCTTGTGATATTCTTCAAGGTCGATATCTAGCATCGACATATATTATCCATAACGTGGCACTGACTACATCATCCTTATATAAGCTTCCAGTTGTTTTTAAGTAAAATAACTTATAATGCTTAAGGTCTTTGTTTTATTTACAAGATCACTTTAGAACTAGCCCCTATAGTTAATTATAGCGCCTACGAGCACATCTCTGTTTGTTTCAAAAATCGACCAAGATCGAATCTGAAACACAGGTCATTTGTTCAAATGTGGTAGGCATTGAGGAACGTTTCCAGCCAGCGCAGCGGGTAGCAATGCAAACGAATGCGAACGAACGGAAACGTTCCAATGTGTCAGCAACGTTTTCTAAAATTGTCCCAAACTTTTATACTATTTATTTACTAAAACAAAAAACCTGATTTTAAAATTGGATGTCGAATTATTTTTAATTTTTCACATGGACATTGGTATAGTGGTGCGGACGCTCTTTGTTCTGCGGGGCCCATAGACTGCAGCTTAAGTAGCCTATGTTTAATTGGGCCGTGAGCGGCACCAACTTCTTCTAAACTGCACTAACAGGTCTAAAGTTTTTTAAATATTATTTTCGTATTTAAAAAAATCCGAATATTTGAACGAATATTTTTAGGCGCGAGATTGTGGCAGACTGTTGATTTATATGTTTTCATTTGAGTACTCTAGTTATTATTAACGTGACATAAAAGAGCATTAGAATATGGTTGTGATGTAGAATTCAGCAATCATTATGAATGTGTTTTTATTCGGCATTTTAAAGAAACGATTTAATAGTATATTATGATATGAGTGTATAAGAGGGCCTTTAAAGCACGCGCGACATATTTCAAAACACGACGCGCAGCGGAGTGTTTTGTAAGTCTCAAGGGCTTTAAAGGCCTCCTATACACGTATATCATACGCTATTTTTTATTACGAATCCATCATAATCTCAAAAATGTTTTAAATATTAAACTTAGGGGATATATTGACGAATATAATATTAATCTGTCACATTTGACATGATCAAATGTTTCTATAGCAACCTTTAAAAAAGTAGTCGTATCATAAACATCATTTTAAGCACGCTGCAGCGTGCGATAATCGTTGATTATGATGCATGCGTAATAAATAGTATATTATGATATAAGTGTATAAGAGGGCCTTTAAAGCACGCGCGACATATTTCAAAACACGACGCGCAGCGGAGTGTTTTGTAAGTCGCAAGGGCTTTAAAGGCCTTTATACACGTATACCATACGCTATTTTTTATTACGAATGCATCATAATCTCAAAAAGGTTTTAAATATTAAACTTAAGGGAAATATTGACGAATATATTAATCTGTCACATTTGACATGATCAAATCTTTCTATAGCAACCTTTAAAAAAGTAGGCGCATCATAAACATCATTTTAAGCACGCTGCAGCGTGCGATAATCGTTGATTATGATGCATGCGTAATAAAAAGTAATTTATTATTAAGTTTAACAAGAACTCCCATTATGTTTAAAAGTACGCGACATACCTTATGCTCATATTAATCTAATTATTGTTGGACCTTCCTATGCCGCCCTGGCCTTACTAAAATATATCGTTCGCTCATCTACCCAATGGATCCAATGTAATAATTTATTAAACATCGTTAAAACGCAACACTACTTAAAAAGTAGAAACGTCACCATCGGAAAATTCTTTAATATTAAAATGGACTATCGAAAGTCGTTAATTCCATGACGACTGACGAGTTTTAACACGCTTTTAATGAGGTCTGTTTTACAAAATGACAGCGTTACCTCGTTTTACTGGCTGAATAATTGAGCAATATCGTCCTTGAAACCCGTGCATAGGGTTAATTTTTAAGCTGTCGTTAAAAATTTACTAACTTAATAACTTCTAAGGGAATTTTCCTTTGGGAGTTTGTTCTTTATGCTACATTTCTGAAGTTAAACAGAATTAAAGTCAATATCACTGGTTTCGTAAATACAACGTTTCGGCGCTAGAGACAAATGCTTTCATAATATACAGGACACGGTTTTACATAAGTAGATATGTTTTGGTATTTGAGGAATTAAATTAACCACATAAAGCTGAATGCAAAGTTTAATCGATTTCAGGCAGTGTCAAGTAAATATGTCTCAAAGATGGCGAAAGAAAAATAAAACTCTGTATACATTTTAAAAGGGAAAGGGCGTTGCCTGCTCTGCCAGATTGCAAATGAGTGAAGGGATTTATTTTTAATATTCCTTCTCATCAATACATCAAACATATTTCACAACCTACAATGGTATGACTCACCGTTTCAAATATAAACTAAAAGAAGCAAGTATCTTTTATCACTTTCATAAAAAAAGAATATATACTAAATCAAATAAATTTGACATTTGAAGCTTATATAGTCCGGCACTTCACTGAATATGAAGAACTTTGTATACATGCTTGTTTTTAAGATCCTTCTATCAAAAATGAATAGACCTGATATGTGCTTTCCTTAGCAATTAAATGGTGGCTTTTTCTCCTAGGCCAGTTTTGACTAATTTAAAATATATTTTACTGCTTTTAGCGTTGTGAAGCCATATCAGCGACAGACGAATGCAGATATCAGAATGTTCAAAATATAGCGTTAGGTAAAAAATCTAAGTATGTACCTATTTTACAGTGTATTGATTAAGAATATTTCATTCCAGTTCTGGCTCTACTTCTTTTACTTTGAATGCGTACATGACTTATCATGGCTCTATCTACAACGAAGAACGGCGTTGATCTGCCTCTGAGTGTTTTTTTTTCGGCATTCATGCTCATTGTCTTTCCACACCATTGGGTTTTAGCGATGAAGGTGCCTCTGGCAGATTGCTAAACCTTTAGAAGAACTTAAGGAGAGACTCGTTCTGAGTAAACATTTGATCAAGAAGTCAGCGAAAACTTTCTTTATTTAGATCTATGTGCTTGAATTTAAACTGTCGTGATGCCAGAAAATGTAGGCCATAAAGCCAGAAGACGGAGATGGAGAGGCGATAGCTCGTTGACATGTCAGATGTAAAATATTATGCCTAATTATGTTTTTAGCCAGGATAATACCGATATAATATCACAGTAAATCTGCCATGGATCTCTACAAAATATTAGTCGCGGATGCTGTGACTGTATCGCTACATTCCATTCGTGCGCGCGCACCTGCGCGTCATGTCTTCGTGATGCAACCAATCGTTTGTATGTGCCCTGGTGGTCTAGGGGTTTGCACGACTAGCCTTCACTTCGGCGACTCGAGTTCAAACCCCATCGCTGTTTAAAATTTTTTTTTAAGGTTATATTTCTAAACTGTTTTTTTCTTGTTTTTGGGTATGTCTTGGGTTAGATTGGGTTAGCACCTGGTTAGTTTCCTTTTCTTGAGCCCCCGTAGCGAGCGGTAGCGAGCGGAGGGCCATTCGAAAAGTGAAATATGGCATGGAATGTAGCGATACTGTCACAGCATCCGCGAGTCAAAATATTACATTATATTATTGTTTACACTTTGGAAGCTGGCTTTACCTGAGAAAATATATCCTAAATTTAAGAACTAGGCTTGTTATATATTAAAATTACATAATATTTCGTAGACGTGACATCGCTTTTTTATAGAATTTCTAAACATATGTTTGTTGGGTAGCGATAATTTAGATTGTTTTTATGTTTTGTGTCGCTGAAGGTCATGAAGTAGTATATACAACTTTGTACACCTCTTTCAGTAATTATCGTCGTTTCTGAATTTCATATCATAAATTCTGCATCTCTATGATTTCGTGCTAGTGCATGAGTGAAATATAACTAATATAATTTTTTTTTTCAATTGTTTGGGTTAGTTTGAGTTTAAAAGTGTGGCCTAAAGTTCATGTTTCCCAATGTAGATGATTTACGGAAAAAACTTTAGGCCGAACAAAAACTTCACAGTTTGTGAGATGCATCTGAGTTGTCAGTTTTCTTCTATTTCTTTATCTAAGTTGAAGACACTGTTTGTTTCAAGCCGCTTGGGCAACTTAACGATTTTTTTCAGTACAATTTTATTGGTATATCCGTTATCATATTTAAAGTACCGGCATATTGCCTCTATCTCGATCTTTACTGATAGTGGCAATACCGATCATGGTAACCAATCTGACAATTTAAATAAAATTAATATTAATTAAATTTGTCTCAAAGACATATTTAACCCTTGGTTAGTCGCGCGGCTGACATATGTCACCCACTCCCACTCTTCACAACACAGTTTTTTAACAGGAACCTTCTGACGTCCATGGATTTTAGTAGCTGCTGAATATTCGAAGCTCTTTATGGTATCCTAGGCGAGTTTATTGAGAAGTTAGTTGTTTTCCGTATTTTGCCTGAAATATTCGACTGGGTGACATTTGTCCCCCGCGCGACTAAACGTGTAATCATTTTGAAAAGGTGTGTTTATAGGTTTCTTAAGATATTTTGTATTATGTTTAAGTATTTATTGCGGCAGTAGACGTCACCAGTTGTATACAAGGTTTTGTGATGTATCATAATAATTCTTACTAATATTATAACCCAAATTTTGAGGATAAATACAAATTTGCAATTACCTAGTTCTTCAAATCAATTTATTTTTTATATGTACATATTACACTATATTTGTAAATTGTATGTACAGGGTGGCGCATTTTGGATGCATTTACGACGTTTCTCGGTAATTAGTAAAGATAGAAGGATGCGGTTTTCGCGACACCGGGCTATTTTTTTGTTAAACAAAAGATACCGTAAACACACTTTTCCTAGGCCTCTTCGTTTTTGAGCTACAGGGCGATTTTTAAAATGTTGTATTTTCGAGCACCCCTCGTATCTCGGCTACCTGATAACTTGCAGAAAAGATAAAAACGGATGCTTATAGTACTTTTTACGTAGAATTCAGTGGCGTACCCGAAATTTTTGCCGGAGATTCTGTTTTTGAGATATGACCTAAGCATATAATTTTTTAAATGGAACACCCTGTATTTTTTTCCGTCATTAAATTACTTTATTTTTTTCCATAAAAATTATATATAACACTTAACATTTTCTATTTTTGGAAATAACAAAAAATTAAAAAATGGCGAATTTAATGTTATATTCTTCTAGTTGGCAATGAATTTTATTTAAAAATTCGAAACAATACTCTATACACTTTATTTTACTCATTGAAAAAATAACATATCAAGAACTAGTTATTTAAATAAAATGAATTATTTTTATTTAAATTTAATAGTCGATAAAGAAACAAAAATCAAGAATTACTTGAATTTAATTAATTATTGATTATAGCTATATTAAGTATATCAGGTATAACAAAAACAACATTTGGTTACCTCTTATTTTCAAAGTGCAAGCAGTTATTTTCTAGACACCGCCTACAACGTTTTTCGACACTTCGCAATGTATTATATAAATACAATCGTGTTACTTTCCTTAAACTATTCCTAAAACGTACTTGCAGTTCATTATCGTTATTACTTTTAACTCTATATATTTGATTTTTTATAAAACCCCAGATGGAAAAATCTAAAGGCGTCAAGTCAGGTGACCCAGGTGGCCACCTAAAAGGACCACTGGTGCCTACTATCCACTTATCATGACAATATCTGTTTAGAAGATCACCCACTCTCCTTGCATTGCGGCTTGGTGCTCCATCTTGTTGGAAGTAAACGTCATTGATGTCTTGGGTTTCTTCCAAAAGATTTTCTTGTAAAATGTCTATATATCGATCCGATGTGAGATTACCATCAAACACAATATAAAAGAAGATTCTGCAGTTATACAGAGCACACATAAACAAATTAAATTTATAAAGATTGTCATACGCCATTTTTTACTTTTTAAATTACTGCTTTTTTAAAGCTGTCAAAAAATCAAATAACAATTAAATTTAACTTTTGTTTCCAAGGCCTACTTTAATCTAATAATGCCTTTTCAAGCCTAGTTTGTTTGCAAGCCGGTGTATTAAAATAACATAGGGTCATATTATGATAATAATATATTTTTAAGAAATTCAAAATTTGTATAGAGTGTTGTTTCGAATATTTGAATACAATTCATAGCCAACTAGAAGAATATAACATTAAATTCGCCATTTTTTTAAATTTTTACCATTTCCAAAAATAGAAAATGTTAAGTGTTACATATCATTTTTATGGGAAAAAATAAAGCAATTTAACGACGGAAAAAAATACAGGGTGTTCCATTTAAAAAAATATATGTTTGGGTGATATCTCAAAAACAGTATCTCTGGCAAAAATTTCGGGCACGGCACTGAATTCTACGTAAAAAGTACTATAATCATCCGTTTTTATCTTTTCTGTAAGTTATCAGGTAGCTGAGATATGAGGGGTGCCCGAAAATACAACATTTTTAAAATCGCCCTGTAGCTCAAAATCGAAGAGGCCTAGGAAATTTGTGTTTACGGTATCTTTTGTTTAACAAAAAAATAGCCCGGTGTCGCGAAAACCGCATCCTTCTATCTTTACTAATTACCGAGAAACCCCGTAAATGCATCCAAAATGCGCCACCCTGTACATATTACATTTGTATTTGTATGTACATATGTATTTGTATGTAGGTATGCATTTGTTTCTATGTACATATTATATTTGTATGTACATATTACAGTGTATTTCGTAGATGGATAATGGACCGTCCACCTAAACGACAAATGGCTGAAACAAGTAGTGATCCAGATATTTGGTTAAAGTAGTATAAAGTGATAAGCGATGAGGAACAGGACGACCGTATTACTGAAGACGAAAATATGTTACAAATGTTAGCAAATATTTTTTGTCTTATAAAAATATTAAACACCCCTATAATTCAAAAATATGACCATTGATTTTATTTATATTTTTTTTTCTTATTAAAGTGATTTAAATCGCGTGGGTGACAGATGTCACCCACGCGACTATACGCGTATACAATGCTTGCGCGACTAACCTAGGGTTAAAAATATTTGATGATAACAAGTTTCTACAATGTTTTTATTTTATTTTTGAAACAATTCGCTTTGTCAACTACTGCAAAAGAGAGTTACTCACCTAATACGATGATTTTCTATTCAATTATATTTACTATTAGTCCTCATGTCGCCCCTCTTGAAACTCTAAACAGTGAAAATATTGGACGGGCAAAATGAGAAATTTTAAAAAGAAGTAAACAATATACAAAAAGAAGTTGGAATTGTAAAAAAAAGTGGAAAATGTACAAAAAAAAGTTGCAAATGTACAAAAATAAGTTGGAAATGTACAAAAAAAAATAGAAGACGTACAGAAACTAATGCAAAATCTCCAAGCAGAAGTTACCAAACTAAAAGATCAAGAACCCACCGAGAGGGTATTCCCCACAGGACAAAATATCAAACCTCCAACGTATGACAGTCAAACATCGTGGACAATGTACAGAAGACAATCTGAAGCCGCTGCTGTTGCCAACGATTGGAATAACGAAGAAATGGCTACATCACTAGTGGTAGTGCTTCGTGGATCTGCTCTGGAACTACTACAGACCAATCCCATCACCTGTAGGTGCCCTGGAGAGACGATTTGGAGACCAACACAGAAGACAACTGTATCAGGCACAAGTAAACCTGCAAGAGTTTAAGGCAGATATTAGACGTCTCATTCAATTGGCCTACCCGGAGTAACAGCAGATTTTCAAGAGGAACTTGCCGCCCAATATTCCGTGGATGGTATAAGAGATCCAGAAACTCAGAAAGTGTTACGTCTATCTAAATTTGATAATAGCAGTGAAGCTATGGGTAGAGCTTTAGAAATCGTAATGTAAGATCTCTAAGCCAAAAATCAGGGCCGTATTCATCCAGGAAGCTGGCAAACAGCCGTGAATTAACTGAGATGGACGAAATTTTGAAGAAATTAACGGAAGTTCTTCAGGCTACGGGGAGATTCCGTGAGCCAATAGAAGATAGGCCAAGTAACCGAAATACCTCAAATCAGTGCTATAGATGTGTCAAGACTTGGCATTTCAAAAGAGCCTGCCGAGTACAACTACGGTCTAGATCTCCATGCAGAGACGCTAGGACCTCAAAGTCAAATCAGGAAAACTTCAATTAGTCAACAATGCGGGACGTGTGTTGGCTAAAGAAGATAAAGCCTCCAGGATCGTCTCCATAAAAAGCCTAGGAAAAGCCGCCGACAGTCTGACTATTAAAGGAATGATAAACGGAAGAGCCATTAGAATTATTGTTGACACTGGGGGCGGTATTGATAAGGTCCAACAGAGTAAATAAAGTAGAAGTTGTACCCATATGAAAGCGGTAAATTTTTATCTGACCCTCACATTAATGGGAGTTGTTCTTTACATATGCTCGTAATATGTATGTCTTGATAGACAAGTGGAGATTTGCAGCTTTACTTTCTTATAAAATTTATATTGAACCTTATTTGGATTACAGGAGCGGGAGGGGGGGGGGGGGACAGCATTTAACGATAAAAGTTTAGCTACTTCAGCATATACTTTTAAGATAAGTTGTCTATGCTGAAATTTTTAAAAAGTTGTGCGTGTATCCTCTGTAACAAAAGTTACATTCAAAATCCTTTATAATTTTCTTAAAGCCTTAATAATGCATTTAATCAGAAATCAATAAGTTACTTTTCATCAAACAATGAAAAATGTTTGTCTATATCAGGAAGATCTGGCAAAGCATTTATTTTATATGCTTGACAAAAAATGCATTTTGAATAAATGGCTTAATTCTAAACGAGATCAGACGTTACATTATCCAGATTCTGAAGCGAAAGTAAACAATATACTTCTTCTGCTGCAGTAAAGCAACTACATGAGCTTGAAGACAATAAAATGTTAAAATTTGGGCATACTCTATACTCAAAAGCCCTGCTTCTCTCGTCATTAAAAAGAGAAAATGCAAATGCAAACGTTACGTATATCAAGAAATCATTTTTAAAGAAATAACAGATTTCAAGCTCGATCTCAAATTAAAGTTTATGTAAAAAATGCTCAATTGGTTAGGCATTTGGAAATTCGCGAATTTAAAAACACTTATCCGACAAATAGATAATGTATTAAGTCATCGTAAATCAATTGCTGGACATTACCGAATACTGTCTCATTGAACTTAACAAGAATTATGTACTTCTCGATAAATTTCAAACAGATCCACTTGAAAGATGATTCGACACGTATAGGCAATTAACAGTAAGCTATGTAAGCTTTCGTAATTTTTGCGTAGCACGTTCGTTTTCGCACTCAGCGTTCACATTCGTGCAACAATTTCACCAGCTTACTCTCTACTCTGATACAATTTGTATCATCGATGCGCGCCTAAAGAAGTTTCACTCAAAAATAGGAGATGATGGGACGAATTTAGAACTTCTTGGATTGTGTGTAGAAAAAACGCAAGAAGCCCCAGTCTACAGTGGAAGAATCATCACATCAGGTTTTGCATCAATCTACTAGGTACAAGCGGATTCAAAAGAAGCCTAGCAAGAAATAGGGCCACATTGCCCAAATTGGAACTTCGTGCAGCAGGTCCATTGCTAAAAACGATGAAAAAGACCGCTAAAGCTTGGATATAGAAAAACCTTAAAAACCGGTCAATATTATTTATCCAGTTTTTTTTATAGGAGATAACTAAAATTGCATTTAATGAAAAAGGAATTGTATTTAAAAACAGTCTCATTTGTGTTGCAGGTATTTCTTGTTTTCGTCTTTCTATTTCTGTTCTAGTCTTGTTCTTGCATACAAGAACAAGACAAGAAATGGATTAGCAAGAAATATGTAAGACAATAAACTAATGAGTAAGAAGAAGATAGATTTCTTGCGCAAGAAATTTGCAAGAAGCAAGACATCTTGCATATTTTTTTAAAAATAATAATAGTTAGTTAATAAATATTAGCAAAAAAGTACACAACTATTTATACTTGTATAACATTTATTGTAAATAAATAGAACGAAAAACCAAGTACAAAAATAAAAAAAACATTTCTTATTCCAATAAAACAATATAAACAAAAAATATTGCTTTCTCACAAAAAAAAAATAAAATAAAATAAAAAAAGTTTTTCTTAGAATTTGATACACAAATTGATTGATGACATGAAGACAGGTACAAAAATAACAAAACATTTATTATTGCAATAAATCAAAACAAAAAATATCGATCTCTCAACAATATACCCAAAAGAAAAAAAAAATCTGAAAGTTTGGTACATAAATAGAACGTTTCACTGAAGAAGCAGGTAGAAAATAAAAGGAAAACAATTTTTAACCTAATACAATAAAACCAACAAAAAAAATGCTGTCTTAGAAAAATGAAAAAAAAAAATCTGACTTAAAGTTCCAATATAATGCCACCTGCACCGGCTTTTTGTGTGCTTCAGCGATGGTGGCTAGTTTGTGGGGAATTCCCTAAACCATTGTTCATATAGCGGCAGCGGAAACACCTCTTTTTATAAACCAAGGAAAAGAAATACCAAGAGCAAGAACAAGAAATAGGCTTGCAAGAACAAGAAATTATTAGCAAGACAAAACAAGCGATAGCCCAGCAAGACAACATTTTTTGCAACCTGCAACACTAAGTCGCATGTATTTTCACGGGTACTAGTTCCGCCACAGAACTAAAAAAAAATGCCATTTTTTTCTATATAAAAAAGTGGAAATAATACAAAAATCAGAATATAATAACATTTTGTTCGAAATAATTACAATAACGTAATTAATTCAATAGAATTTTAGACAAAGGTTTCTCAGATCTTTGCTCAGACTCGTAGTTCTTTCAGTCTTACGCGTCTTCTGCCTCAAGAAGTTTTAGAGCGTCAGGGAAAAGGGAAGAATTTTTTTTGAGTTGGCGTTTGCGCTTGCAGCTGAGGAAGCGATCAGAAGTCAGAAGAAGCCTATTAATTAAATTTTCGGTCGCAAATGTTTGTTGCGGGCCTCTGCATCTTCCTCAGATATCTACCCGATATACACAATTGCATGTTTTATACCAGTTGCTCTCTGTATTAAGATTTTATGTAGAGTTGGCGTCATAGGATGCCAGCTCTAAAGTTTAACACATATTTTTGCTATTGTTTTTGTATAATCCTGAAATTTTTTATTTTGATTTTGTAGCCCGATGATAGTGCTTCTAAAATTACCTTCAAATTTTGAATTAACTCTATCTGGATGCCTGTTATCACTGCAGCTAGTTCCGGACCACTGAAGAATCTTCTTCGTGTTTCGGTATATCTACAAATTGGCCCAGTCTTCTCTCTATATTCTTTTTGTATTCCTTCTTTATTTTCTTTTACTACGCTTCCCTCTTCAAAAGCTTGCCACTTTTTCTATGGGAGCTTGTAAGCAAGGTGTATAAGGCTTTCGAGAAAGCAGATATATTGTGAAGTATTGATGATATTCAAATGTACTGTTCGTTTTCTTTGGAGAATGTCTCAAGGGCTGTACAGTGTACACCTCACCAATAGGGACCTTCAGAGTATCATAGAATATTCAAGTAATAATGGTTTGAGGCTGAATGCTGCGAAGACTGACATGTTGTGTATTGGGTCGGAGAGACAACGGGCTCTCGTCGAGAATAATTTTTATTATAGCTTGGTAATGAATGGCGAGGGTCTAAGGTGGATTTCTTCTGCCTGGAGCTAGGGTGTATGTATCGATAATAATTTGACTTTTGGCCAACACGTAAATAATATTGTAAGGCAGAGTTTTTTTTAGGTTTAAGTCACTGTCTCATCTGAAGACACATATTCATGAAGATATTAAATTGAAATTGGTAAGGTCCTTACCAGGCATGTAGGTACTGTAACCTTTTACTCCTGATAGTACTTAAAGTTGTTAAAATATTGTTTAAATTTATTATTTTGTGATAGGGATTTTCAATCCAAGGTCATAGTTAACGGTTTAGTTGCTGTAAATTACTGAATACTTAATGAATAGTCAATTTTGTATTCATTTTGTGACTGTCTGTAGCTTTAGTGGTTAGCGATTCAGTGCTTATTTATTTTCTTTGCCTGTATTAAATGACTTTTATTGGACTTTTTCCTAGCTGTATCTTGATGGACTGAAGCTTAGCAGTTGTTAGCCTAACTCTGTTAATTTGATGATTGTACAATTTTATTTAATGGGGTTACCCCGTATAATAATAAAAAAATAAAAAATAAAAATAAATTTTTTACCTCAATATAATAAATTGAGGCTTCAGCGTATCCAAAATTCGTGTATTTGATTTGCCTGTGTTGTTTCGTATGAGGAGCACATCATGCCATTTCGCTTGCATCTGAACGAGTTGAGTGTTGAGGACAGCCTAGAAAGCCTATATTTAACGTTTCTTTTTAAACTACACAAAGTAAAGCTCCAAAATATCGTACTGACTTTATTAAAAAAAGATCAGAATTATATAATATTAATATAAGGGTAGATACATTTGAAATTCCTCCGCATTTGACGTCAAAGTTCAGGGGTTCATCTGCTTACTTGGCACCTATATTATTGAATAGGGTCTTGTCATATTTGTCGCTCCCTCTATATGTATTTAAGAAAGTTGTAAGAGATTTGTATTTTGGTCGTTGATTTCATGCTTGATTATCACTATTTCAAAGCTTAATTATTTTAGAGAGTAAGTTATTTAGTTCTAAGTGAAATTTATTACCTAGTTATAAAATGTATACAAATATTTATTTTTAACTGGAGATGTTTTCAGGGAAGATGTAAGATAGCCTGGCTAATCTTACCCTTTTGTGCCTATGAACCTATATTGTATTTTTAACTTTACTGCATATCATTTGTATTGTTCACAATAAACCATATTTTTCCTGTTCTTCTATTTGCTTGGTCTTCCACGTAATTAATATCTTCCTCCCCAATTTCGGCACTTTCATGAATAAATCCTATACTAACTGCCCGATAGAATCGTATTGTTGATGGTATGGGGTTCTGCCCGAAAAGGTGGAACTGCAGACGAAGCGATATTACCAAGGGTCTTACCATACTGTAAGTGATTCTGCAAAAAATCACCACATTAATTCTGCCTGTATTCGAACTATGGTAGTCGTTTTCAAAAATGTTGCTTAAAAAAATTAAATGTGATCACTGTAAACAAAAACTAGTATATGACGAGAAATCTTTTGTTGATGATGAATCCTCCCTCATTAGTCAATTTTATTAATCGTGTATCTTAGTATGTAGAGATAGTATCCTTAGCTTACGTATAATCTTAAAAAATAATTCATGAATTTAAAAATAAAGCCTTGTAATTAAAATATTACTATAATACATTTTCGATAGCCTACGCTATACTCGGCGGTACCCAGTCTAACCGGGACAATACCCAAAAATAATTCGTATTTTTACAGAAAGAATCCGGGAATCCTAAAGAATCTTACTGTTTAAAAATTTCCTCATTTTTGCAGATATATTACTTGAAAATCCGTCTGATCTATGGGAAAAGAAAATTAGAGGAAACGAGCAACTATTACGTGGCTTGACAACAAATGTTTGTAAATAATTGATTCAATAATTAGGCTTTTTGTGAAATGGCTTCCGATTTGTACTTTTAGTAATGAAATAGGACCGGAATATAAAGCTTCAAATTGAAATATTTGACTTGCTAAAAGCGGATGTTATTAAGAGCACGAAAACAGTAATTAAATTCTACTTAGTTTCTGAATTGGGTCTATGGCAATAAAAGGTTTTTCTTTTACCATAATGAACATAAAATGTACTTATAAGGCTTCTCATTCAAGTCATTAAGTATTTTTTCATCACACATCCCCTACATTAGGCAGCTTTCTTTTAAAAAAATAAAAAGCAATTTCCAACATCAGTTTTAATTTCTTTACTCTTATAGAGGTCATAATAAATGTCGGTGATGTTTGTAATGTTGATATTGATTCTATACATTCAATAATATAAGGTGATAAACATTTAGTAATTAAGGCAAATTTTGGGTTAGTATAACGTCTACAAAGTAATTCTGTTCCCTACTTATTATTAGTAAAATTAACAAATTTCTAAATTATAGGGCAGATTAGTATATGCGTTTTCCACGCTTTCATTTTTCTCTCCTCCTAATATTTCAGAAATTAGGATTTTAAAAAATATTTTTTAATTCTGCTCGCGTGCTACAATATGAGTTGTAATATTGGTCAAAACAAGAAAAGTGACATTTATAACATGAATTGGGACAAAATGTATCCAAGAAGAGTAGAACATACGAAACAGATTCTTCGTCGGGTGACGAATAAGCTAAACATTTGCAAAAAAAGACAACAAAGAACCAAAGCAAACTAATAAAAATAAACGAAAGTATTTAAGGAGGAGCGTTGTCATTTGAATGCTGCAACAGTAAAATTATTAGAGAGGCAAGTACTAAATAGTAACTGTATAACTGACATTTTTATAATAGTATCGTATGCGACGAACACTTGATGATGGTTGTTGGGACAGGAGAATGAGAATTGCACCATGAGCCATAAGCGAGTATGGTAGTGAGTGCGAATATCCTGATAGCCCTTAAGTGTGAATTGTATACAAAATATAATTTTTTTTTCAGAATTTACTAGGAATATATTCGTGAACTGTAATTAATAAATTTGAAGTATGTGATGGTCATGGCAATCTTTGAGATTGTGATGTTGCATTTTTATTGGTTTTAAACATCCATCTAAATGAAAAATCTGCATCTTAATGAATCTCATTAAAGTGCGAGAAATAAATATCTATAAATCAATTAAAGTATAAAAGTAGGTAAATAATATTAGGTGCAAATAACATTTGAAGACAGCAAATGTGAATATGAAATAAGCTTATTATTAAATTGGAATCATCTAATGTGATAATAATTAAAGTCTGGAAGTAACATTATATTTCCCAAAGGAATTAGTTTTGTAGATTTTAGATGATCTATAAAGTTTGGCATACATTTTATGAGAGTTGGTATGGGTGACATTTAAGTAATAATAATTATTGGTCACCCGGTTTTTAATCAAGAAGATGTAACACTATTCAGTATTCGAGACGAAAAAGTAATTTTAGGCAAAATAATTCATAAAAATATTTTACCAGTACTACTAGAGAAAAGCTCCACAATTATTTGAAATAAAAATGAATGAAGGTTTTGACAAATTATTTAACAATAATATCCTAGTAATGACATATAATCAAAAAAGCAAACATGCTCGCCAAAATGTTTGAGACAATGTTCGGTGTCCAAGGCAAGGATCTCCCCATCATGTCAAACATCAACACTACCATGGCAGAAGTTAAGTTTCATCACCGTGATATTCGTAAAATCTTCAAAGAACTGGATACGCAAAAGGCATCAGGACCGAACGGAATACCTGTCATCGTGTTAAAAAGCTGCGCTAACGAAGGTACACCCATTTTTTCCAGACTTTGTTCTCTGTCTTATCGAAAAGGGATTTAGCCATTTTCTTAGAAAGTCGCTGTCCTAAGAAAAGGCAAGAAAACCACGCCCTCAAACTATCGCCCAATTGCCTTGCTTCCAATAATCTCCAAAGTCGTGGAACCTGTAGTGAATCAGTAACTACTCAAGTACCTTGCGATTAACAGATTAATCAGCGATAACCAATACGGCTTTCACAAAGAGAGATCGACAGGAGATACATTGGCCTATGTCACTCACATATGGAAAAGAACAATTGAGTACTACGGATAATCTCGAGCGATTGCGTTGAATACTTCGAAAGCATTCGGCAGAGTTTGGCACGATGAATTGCTTAACAAACTGCCGTCCTTCGGACTTCCAACGTCTCTCTGCAGCTGGCTTGCTAGTTTTCTTAAGAAGCGATCTCTGCACATTGCAGTCATTGTAGTTGATGGACACGTCTCAGACACATTCACCATTAATACAGGCATGCCTCATGGCGCAATACTTTCACAAAGAACTCTGTTCCTCATCTATATTATTTACCTGCTGACCGAAAGCATTAATCATGTTTACAGTTTTGCAGATGACAGTACCCTTGACTTCTAATTTAGATCGGAAAAACCTTTACCAGCAACTGAGACATATCACCGTAAAAAAATGGGACGGAAATGTGGGGACGGAATGTGTAAACCGATGTGACTTTATAACCCGTGCGCATTGAGGAGCAAGCTAATCCAGGACGGCCGCGATTGCAATGATTCAAATGGCGCTTCTAAAAAGCTAGCCGCTAGCGCGGTATTAGATTTTCATTATATTATATTCGTGTATTTGGATTTATAGCACAGCTTATTTTTAATAGGCGGAGGAGGAATTTAAAATAAATTTTCGCTTCAAAATCCACGACAAATTCATCCGAAGCCACGTCTATCGTCCCAAAAAAATCTGGAAATTTCGGATTTTTATACAATCTTGCCATTTAAAATCGTTTTTAAACGTATTTTAGACGATAAAAAAGAATTTTTTAAATCAAACGAACTGTCAAAAGTCTTATTCAGATGCCCAGACGTTTAAAACAATATTGAGTCATGGCCCTCTTCTAAAATATGCAAAATTTGGTTATTGACTTTCCCAAATCAAAGGATGCCGCCGCAAGATGACTAGCTGGTAGTGAATAAGCTGTGTCCATAGGTTGATGTTATTTATTCCTGGTGGCATTAGAATTTATTTCATGTTGAATTTGTGCAGTGAATGAATTCACTCCGCCGCCAGTAAGTATTATTAAAGAATCCTAATTAATATTATAAATGCGAATAACTAATATTTTAAATGCGAATGTGTTTGTTTGTTTGTTTCCTACGCTTTCATGCATCTCGATCATCATGAAATTCTGTACAGGTATTTTCAAGAGTATACTAAAGGGCAAAAGACACTTCTAGCTTTTACCCGCGGCATCGCTCGCGTTGATTTGTAGGGTTAGTTTTATTCCTATTTTTTATTTTCTTGAAGTTATATTTGTAAAAAGTTTTTTCTTCATTTTGGGCATGCCTTGGGTTAGTTTTGGTTAGGTTATTTTCGTTGCGCCCCTGTCGCGAGCGAAGCGATCGGAGAGCTATGCGTGTAATATTAGACATTCTAATGCAAACGTTACAAATGTAAATGTTAAACAATGCACGTCAGGCGGTATCTGTGACGGGAATGTGTTTGGCAGGTTGTCTGTAACCTTTTGTGTAAAAGCAACCAATTCCAAATATGTGGTTGCCTATATTAAGGCGTCACGCGGCCTAAGGTGGCATTAGATTTTCATGTCGGCGATGTCGATATTATTTACACATCAGTGTCTCGAGTAGTAGCAGACTGGCTAATTTTTTATACAGTTTTGCCATTTAAAGTCGTTTTAAACGGATTTTACAAGATGAAAAATCATATTTTAAATTAAACGAACTGTCAAAAGTAATATTCACATGCCCATACGTTTAAAACAATATTAAGTCATGGCTTTGTTTTAAAATTTAACAAAATTTGGTTATTGACTTTCCCAAATCAAAGGAAGCCGGCCCAAGATGACTAGCTGGTAGTGAGTACGCTGTGTTTATAGGTTGATGTTATTCCTAGTGGCATTAGATTTGCGTGTCGAATTTGTGCAGTGAATTAATCCACTCCTATTGAAGCTGCCAGTAGGTATTATTAAAGAATCCTAACTAATATTATAAATACGAATAACTAATATATTATAAAGGCGAATGTGTTTATTTGTTTCTTACGCTTTCGCGCATAAACTACTCAACCGATCATCATGAAATTTTGTACAGATATTTTCAAGAGTATAGTAATAATAGGACACTTTTAGCTTTTGCTCGCGGCTTCGCTCGCGTTGATTATTACGGTTAGTTTTGATGTGTAATTTTCTTACGCGGCGGTATGAGGGTAATTCTCGGCAAATGGGACCGAAATCTCCATGCGGATGGGGACGGAAATGTGTAAACGGCTGTGACTTCATAACCATGCGCAGTGATCTTATGAGGGCTGCTCAAATATTTGTGCATGTCGATGTAGGATATGTTTACACATCAGTGTCTCGCTCGAGTACTAGCAGAATCGCTTATTTTTTTAAGGTTATGTTTGTTTCTTTTTATAATTTGGGTTAGTTTGGGTTAGTTTTGTTTGGTTGCGCCCAGAAGCGAGCGAAGCGAGCGGAGGGCCATGCGTGAAGTTAATAGTACTCTTTTAAATTATCGCCCTCCAATGACTAATTATTGCCGACATTCGGTGAAAACAAACCGCTATCTGAAGTAGCTTGTCTCTAAAAGACGTCTCCATCCTTTCCGAACTTCCACCATACTCTTTGAAACTTTCGGAAAATACTTACAATTCAAAAGTATTTATTACATTGCGTACCTGAATTTGGCACCAAATTACATTCCGTACACGATTTTCGTACCCGTGCCGTCCATTGATTGGATAGAAGTTCAAATTTTGAATGGTTTGACCGTAATGTTGGGTGAACGTGGCGGCCACGCGTTCCGGAATACGGCCTTATAGTTATTCTGGAAATCTATCAGGTACTCATTGACTGCTCTGGCAATATCTGCAGGCGCATCATTCTGTTGGATCTAATGGTTGCGAATTTCTGCAAGAGGCAAATTATTCAAGACTTCATCTAAATTATTTTGTAGTAAATTGAGATGACGCGCCGAATTTAAATTGTAAAAATTGGCCAATAATTCCCACATATTGAATCCAAAACGGAGCGGTGGTGGTGTCTTGCTTCTTTAACTAAACGTGAATTTTCTGTGAATTTATTCTATCAAAAATCCCATTTTTAGTAACCATTTGTATTATTTGTACTCTGACCATACTATGTGATATGGAAGGTCTTCATTTTCTTGAGATTCTCGTGTGTACCATTCGCTGGCTGGTCGATGCCTTTCTGAATATCTAGGCCTAAGTTCTTGACAAATTCTATATTTATAGGGATGAAATCTTTTTTTTAATTGTGCTGCTGATAACCCCTAGGCAGTGTTGCCTGAAATTATTTTTGTTTGGTACAAGATTGGGGGGTAAAAAAGTACTAGATTTTATAAAAAAGTACTAGAATTTCAGCACATTAAAAATGGAAAAAATGCAATCAAATAAAAAAATTTTTAATATTATCTAATTAGGTACACATAATCGTCAATAACTTTTAATAGAAAACTAATGTCGTATAAGACTAATACAACTAAATAATGAAAGTAAAAAATAAATATGTCTCCAACATCATAACTAGGTATGTTTTTAATTGTCAGAATCAACAAAAATTACAAACTATTTATAATTTTTGTTGATATGTGTCTTATGTGAGTGCCCGCCTATTAAAAGCGGCATGTTAATTGTAGTGTCAGTAGCATTTTGAAAACGTACTAGATTTGAGACTAAACGCATTTGCGTACTGAATGTATTCAAAAAGTACTAGATCTGGTACAATTGTAGTAGACTAGCATAGCAACACTGCCCCTATGTGCCAAATGCATGTACTGTTTCAAACAATTGAATTTTAATTCTTTAATCCATTATATAGATAATTTTAAATGTATTCAAATTTGACAGGAAACTTCAAATTATCAATGATAAATGTATTTATTATTGAAAATTAATAATATTTAATTAATTCAAAAATTTATTAAAAATTCTTCAAAAATATATCATTTACGTATAATATTAAATTTAATATGTACTACATATGAAATTTTAAAATATTTTAAAATAAATATTAATCATATTAGGTAATATTATTTTAAAAGCAGTGAACAAATTAGAAGATGCAATCATATTTAAAATTTGAAGAAATAGTAATAAAAAAAATATTGAGATACACAACGTGTAGTGCAGGGAGCTCCGAAACCGTAAGAGATACAACAAAGCTAAAATAACAAAAAGTTTTAGGTTTTAACGCTCAATAAAATGCCGCTTCAAAACCTACAAAAATTCCAATTGGTTCCGGAGATATACGTAAAAAACGAATTTTTATTGGGTTTATTTCCAAAGATTTTAAAAATAAATAATACCATCCGCATGGACACATGTTCCCTTCTACAAGATGGCGTCATTGATTTTAAAATGTGACGTTCCGTCTTTAGACCACCATCAACGTCATTTTATTCAATTCAACAATGTATAACCAATTGTCGTTTAATATTGTTTTACACTGTTTTTGAACATTATTAAAAGATTTATACGATCTGGACCTGTCTTGTAAAATATATGTTATCCTTCGCATCTACGCCGTCCCTCATTACACTTTGTAGTATACAACTTTTTCCCAATCGGTACAATTTTTAAAGAAGTTATCTAAAAACATTGTGATTCAGCCGACCCTGGCTAGCCGCTCGAGCTTATCGCCTTGATGCGTCATTACAATTTTGTACCGATCGGTGACAAGCAAGAATCCGTAAATCGGTTCTTTCTTTTGGTTTTAAGAAGAAAAATGCCTAGAAATCGTATTTCAAGTACAGTGTATGTGTAGTGATATGTCTTGCTCGCAAACGAGGCGAAAAAAGGGAGCAATATTCATCGGAAGAAGCGAATCAGGGGGTGAGTTCACATAAGATTATATGCCAAAATTTCAAATATACATAAATACCTGGTTATCTTATATGAATAAATATGACACTTGTAACCCTTAATTTTTTACTTAATAAAATTAAAATGGAAAATACTCTCAAACTTCTAAAACTAACTATATTAGAATAAAATAGAGTGCGAACGGGTTACAGTCAAAAATTACTAACAAACTGTTATTTATATACGAGGGCAAGACAAAACATTGTTACATTTGTCGTCTGTGCACAATTATACACAGAATCAAACAATATATTCGGAATTGAAATATATTATATCGAAATGAACATAAATAATAAGCAAAAGTTAACGATACGAGCTATTCGAATCGTTCTCTAGTAATCTCGTCTAATCGTAATCGTACATCCTACCAAAGCAATACTATTCAATCACAAAAAGTGGTTACATAACACAATCAAAAGGCTGACTAAGGAAATATACCGGTCGCCATGCACATTTATTAATGTTTTACATAGAATAAAACGTTTTTACCATATAAAGGAATATAAAAAATAGAAACAAATGGATATAACGCCTTCGCATTATTATCACGTTTTCGATAATTGTTCCCCGTATGGGTCACATGTGGGACTATAAACTACAATTTAATTTGATGCAAATATTGAAACACAAAAAACTAAAAGTTATATTTAATCATGATTCACTTATGTACAGGTTAATAAATAAAACTCAAAAATCAAATATTATCATAATAATTTCAAAGGATATTCATAGCCACAATACTAGATAGTTTATAGGAAATCGTACTGTTATTATTACTAAAATGCAATTATCCTCAATACCAGTGTTAAAAACACTGTCTAGAGGATTAAGTACTATGTATATTGTAATTATTGTTATTACTGCATTAATAAATAATTAAAAAATAAATAAATAAAAATTAAGTAAATCGAAGAGTGCCATTTTGTCACGAAATTAACCCTTAAAAACTAGCCACAAAGGCAAGCTGACTCATAATTTAGGAGCGACTAAAACCCAAGTTGGGTATTATTATAGCTTTGCATGCCCCTCCGTTCGCTTTGCTCGCAACGGGGGATCAATCAACAAGAACTAACCAAGTGCTAACCAAAACTAACCCAAGGCTAACCCAAAGTAACCCAAAATTAAGTCAGTTTTAATCATCTCCTGATGATGCTAACATGGTTAGCGAAACGCGCGTCGAGTGCAAATATTCTGTTTCGGTATTGTGGATAAAACTCTGTTTTAGTGCATGTGGCCGAAGGTTCCAAACCCCAACGTAGTCAAAATTAAGGGAAAAAGGTAAATTAATAGAAATTTTGCTAGGACGTAGACATGGATTCGTGTCGCATCGCGCGCAGTATTTTGGATTGCAACTCGGGATTTAGCCGCTCGTCATAAATAACAAATACAAACCCACCCAGTCTTTACCTTCTCCCTTTCACCCCAAATGCAATGTAATCAAAAATCGCACGAACCAAAATTGTAATGACGCATCAAGGCGATAAGCTCGAGCGGCTAGCCAGGGTCGGCTGAATCACAATGTTTTTAGATAACTTCTTTAAAAATTGTACCGATTGGGAAAAAGTTGTATACTACAAAGTGTAATGAGGGACGGCGAAGATGCTCGGATAATTCCGATCGATCTTCCTTACAGGTAAGTCGATTGATCTTATAATTATAAATTATTACAGCTATTTCAATTTGATAAAAACATACACTTGACTTTTTTTTCATTGCATTTGCCATCGTCGAATAAGTTTGAATGTGTTATCTGTTTACATTTAAGAAGGAAGTAGGCTCTGGAATAAAGTAAACGTCACAGAGATGCATAAAGCTTGACATTGAGTTTGACATTATTTTCTTTAAAACAATTTTCTTGCACTCCTGCATTATAAAATATGAAACGCGTGTTTTCGAACAAACAAAAATTGATATGTCAACTTGTTTTATTTCAAGAACCCGAAACTGTTATGTAGCGGAGTGTATGCATTTAAAATGCATCTGGAAATGAGACAGTTATATAAAATAACATTTACTTAATAATTGGTAACTAGGATCAAAGAATACGGCGCGTTTAAAAAACTGTACTTTTTCGACAAAAGCCCAGTAATGAAGAAAAAGTAAACAACGTAAAAACAAATGTTGGAAACCATGGATTATTAACTAGGAGAATTGAACAAAACATAGGCGTAAGTGAAATCAACAGCACCATTATTTAAGAAAAAAACATCATCCGTGATATGCAGAAAGGCGTCGACCAGTCGGCTAATGATACACACGAGAATATCAAGAAAATGAAGATCTTCGTCATCAGATAGTATGGTCGGATGAGAGCATGGTTACTAAAAATGGGATTTTTAATAGAATAAGTTAACGCTACCGGGCCACAGAAAATTCAGGTTTAGTTAAAGGAGCAAGACACCAACATAGTTTTGGATTCAATATCTGAGCTGCAATTGAGGGAAATATTGACCAATTTTTTTAACGTCACAGTTTAAACTCGGCGCGTCCGTCATCTCAATTTACTAGAAAATAATTTAAGGGAAGCCGTAGATAATTTGTCTCTAGCAGAAATTTGCAATCATTGAATCCAACAGGATGGTGCGCCTGCGCATAATCCTAGAGTAGTTAATGAGTACTTTTCAGATAGATTTCCAGGAAAACTTATAAGTACGTATTTCGGAATGCCCCAGTACGTTCATACGACATGTTGAAAATTATGTTTATGAGGAAAACTTTGAAACAGAGCAATTACTTAGAAAGTTGATACTTGAAGATTTTCAAAGTACAACACCAGTTTGGCTGACTTTAGAATCTACGGTAATGAGATGCTGTTTATGTTTAGAGAATGAGGGTAACGAATTTATATTCTACCTTTTTGATGTTAGTTTTATTATTGGTCATGGGCCTCTTTTTGATCTCTTGAAATAAACCCAGCAAGAAATAAAAACGATTTTGCAAAAATTCTTTTCTTTTATCACGGATATCACCGGAACCAATTAGAATTTTTTAGATTTCAAAGCCGCATTTTATTGAGCGTTAAAACTTTGAAGTGCCCTTCTTATTTTCAACAGGTATTTCTGAAAATAATTATGGACATAAGTTTATTAATGAATTATGGAATAAATCAGAATCCATATATGTATTTTATGTTATGTTTTGAATAATAATAAAATAAATAAGATGTTAAAATTTAATGATATTAATGAGAGAGTCAAAATAATTTAATAGCTGATATTCATAAAAAAATATTATAGATTCTATTATATGTATAAGAAATTTTAAAATTCTTAATTTATATGGTACTATTCTTTATTTGCAACCTTTCTTTTGCTTTTCGGTTCCTTTTCAATCAACATACTTTTCCTGTCGCCGCGCAGAAAATCAATAATCGAGATCTCATCTGAATACAAGCACAATACAAGCCTGTTGCGTGCCTCGTTTTACGGTTAATTCTCGCCAACACTATCTCTATCTCTATCTCTTTATCTTTACAGGCGGTATCTTATTGAAAAGAGATATACATGCGGAACTGATGTTTTATTTATAACGGCAGCGTTCATTTATTGAGCGCAGGCGCAAGATAAGAACTCCCAGCTCTCCTATTGGTTGAAGAGCTTGGCTTCGAAACACGTGGAGAGTTGTTTAACTGATTCGGATACGGTATAAACTGTGGCAATATGCCGCTTTGAAAGTTTTAGGATTTCGAGTATTTCCGAAGATATTCGGAAAAAACCAAAATTTTGAAAAATCGTTTTATTTTTTCCTAGGCTTATTTAGAAACGACTTTCAAGTTGAATTGCATTTTCGCATTGTCACTTTTTTTCTTCTAGCTAACGGTGGTATCCAGTTTGGAATCTGTTTTGTATCGAAGCGATCATCAATTTTATTTTCTTAAATACGAACTTTATATTTTATTACAGTTTTCGGTTTTTCCCGAATATCTCCGGAAATACTTGGAATTGTACAGCTTTCTAAACAGAATATTGTACGGCACGTAAATGCGTTGCCCTAATTTGACCGACACTGTATCTCTTACGGTTTTCGAGTTCCCCATACATAGACTCGAATTCGAGCCACCTTGTACATACATGAACTAAGACACTTTTTAGGATTAAGCCCTAATTTTTTTTTTAATATTAAAAGTACTAGTCTTTAAAAATACAAATCTGCTTCGTGGTAATGGACTTTTGTCCAAAAAGACTCATTCAACAATATTAGAAAACAACTACTTAGAGTCTAGGCTGACTAACTGAGAAAGTTTAACTCATGTGCAATAATTGAAGAAGAATCGTAATGTGATGTCAACAGTAGACGAATTGTCAGATTTATCGGAAAGTTAGTTAATAGTTTATTATGTGGCGAGCATATAATATGAGCCATGGTGGACGAGGATGATATTATATACAAATGCACCTCTTTGAATTCAAAGAACGTGATTTGTAAATTGTCTAGACGCATTTTCCTGCACGCCAACGTGCAACGCAACATGATATGCCGCGACAAATTAGATTACGAATAACACAGATATGTAAGACAGAGACGGGAAATTCACCTCCTAACATGCAAAACTTTGGACGATGTTCCTATCGCAACAGCAAGAAGAATAGAATAACGAAATACAGATTACAAAATTGCCAAAAATTCTTACTTTTGGAAGATCTAATGTGATTTTGTGAGAAATGCCTAAAAGATTATGAAAACGACTAATCAAGCAATAGTTTAAGTTGTAAAGCTTTTATAATACTATTTTTAAATGCCTGCAATATAGGAAGTATTAACTTAAAAATAGTCTAGTTATTTTATACCATTTTGAATAAACGGTGGTCTAAAAATATCAGTTACTATAATCGTCGGAGTGTGTTATGGCTTGTTGTTCGCAAGTCAGGTACCTACTATTCTTTACCTACAATTTTTTAAATACACAAAATACATTACTAAAAACCAAAATTTTAACATTTACATTAAACCGAAACGTCAACCCATACCTATATTGATATATCTCGTTTCGGTGGTAATGGCTCCCATATTGATTATTACGAATTCATAATCATAGTTGTTGTTTTATAAGTAACTATAATTGAACTTGTATTATGCATAATATTAGCCTATATGCCTATTATTAAATGATTGTAGATAAAATGTAATAAAATGCTCTGTGTGCATAAAATAAGATAAAATGCTCTATGAACATAATAAAGAAAGACACTAGTATATGTAAATAGTAGAGCTGTAGTAAGCAACTATAAAAATATTATATTAAATTACTAGTGGCTTGTGATTCAAGATTTCGATTTTGAAGTTAAGCTTCCTTCTCGTCTCAACGTTCAAGACGAGCAGGCCGTTCCCATATCGGAATTTATTTTTGACCCTCAGGGGCTAAGTACCGCCTAGTAGTGTTGCCACAGTTTATAGCGTACCCGAATCAGTTATACAACTCTGAGCCGGCACCTTTGATGTTAATGAAGCCAAGTTCTATTTTTTCATCGATTCTCATATTTCGAGCATACGCATTATTAGTTGGAAACGTCAGAATTATATGGCCAGCTGGGCCGTGGACAGAGTCGAACTAGGATCTATATAATACATGTAATGTAATAATACACAAAATTCGCGAAAGCAGTCCACAAAAAGCACTACAAACAAAGCCGACTCTCGAACAAACAAGATGGTAGTTTTCGCTTTTCGGTTCCTTTTCAATCAACACAATTTTCCTGTCTCCCCGCAGAAAATCCTTAATCGAGATCTTAACTGAATACAAGCACAATACAAGTCTGTTGCGTGCCTCGTTTTACGGTTCATTCTCGCCAACACTATATCTATCTCTTTCTCCTTACAGGCGGTATCTTATTGAAAAGAGACATACATATATGCCGAACTGATGTTTTATTTATAAAGACAGCGTTCACTCATTGAGCGCAGACTCAAGATAAGAACTCCCAGCTCTCCTATTGGTTAAAGCGCTTGGCTTCAAACACGTGGAGAGTTGCTTAACTGATTCGGGCACGGTATAAACTGTGGTGTTGCTATAGTAATAAGCCGGCTCAGTAAAATATGTATTTTGTAAAAATACCGGCCATATAGTTGTAAAAGCGTCGTGTGAGGAAGCAGTGTGGTGACCCTTTTTTTAAAGGGTCTTTCTGAGTGTCCAATTTCTTCCCGAGCGGGCCAATGTTTTTCTGAGGGACGGAATTCTTTCTGCAAGACAGAATTTCGAAGCGACCCAGGTAATTCCGCCATAGCCGTACCAATTCCTTTTTATGAAAGTAATGCCACCACATGTCCCATACGTTAAAGGAGCAACGGGGCCATCAGCTCGACTAGAGTAATATAAAAGCCATTTTTTTATTTAAATAATTGCCGCATCCTGTTCCTCGTTAGAATCATTTTAACTAATGGAGCTATAATTAAGACTGTAAGTCGGTTATTAGATACTATAATCTATATAACCGACTTACAGTATTAATTATACCGTTCTCATAATCTATTATTTTTATTATTTTAACTAGTGAAGCTATAATTAGGGCTGTAAGTCGGTTATTTAGGTTATAGTATACCGCTCTCGTTATCTAACATTTTAACTAATGAAGCTATAATTAAGACCGTAAGTCAGATATTTAGATTATAGTATACCGTTCTCTATATCTATCTTTCTAATTAATGAATTTATATTTAAAAGACTAAGCCGTTTGATGTCTACAGTTAATATTCTCGTCAATGCCCATTTCATTTACCGGCCTAGTTATCTTGTTTATCAAGCTTACATTTAAGCGATAGGCTTGATTTTGTTTTTGGTTGGTTAGAGATTTAATTTGGCTGATTTAATTAGTTTTAGTGTACTTGGCTGTAAAGCTCATGGCAGTAAATTATTCCACCTAGTTAAAAATGGCAATTATTATATAAATCTTTGCTATAACGTATAATAACAAGTAATTATCATTCTAGTAATATTGGTGTGATATCTAATGAGATAATCGTATAATTGATTTAACCAAAGGTGCGTAGGACCTCAAACTGATTTGAGATTGGATTAATTGTTCTAACAGAGTGGTGTATGATTATTTTTTTAATAAACAAGTTATTTGTAATCCCGATGCTTATTTGGTATTCAAGTTTTCTCAACGTTCTTTAATAAGGTATTTTTTCTAAATTTTATTACCCTATTTTCAAGGATCAATAATCATTCATAAATTTCTTATAAGAAATATTTAGTGGCGCCTACCCTAACTGCCAATACATAAACCCAGGCTTTTTCTTTTTTAAATATAGATAATCCGCTGAGCAAACCTAGCATATGGGCCGCCTAATTAGCAATTAAGGCTAACTTATCTAGCATCCAACGCTTACGGTTACATTGTGCGTTCAGCTTCAGGATGATAATCTGCGAACAATTTGAGACAAATTAAAACAAAAAGACTGCGACAAGCCGTTGAAAAAGACTTAACTGGTTAAAAATGAGAGATTGTCTAGAAAAAAAGCTGATGGTTATAACAAATTAGTTATACCTTATCAGCTAGGTTTAATATTCTAAGAAAAAATGTCGATGAGGTTGACCATATTGGATTATGGAAATATGACTCATTAATTAAAAGTAAATTTTGGTTAAACGGCATGACGCGGGTCGTAAATATATACAGTGCTTTCATTTCAAAAGTAGCCACCCTAGTTTCAGTGAGAACCAATAATTATTATTTTCATACGAAACTCGACAGATTTTGTTTTAAGGTGCATATTATAATAATATTTTTAATCATACAGCCTCAGCCTCAGAAAAGCTGGACGTATGTCTTCTTCATTTTTTTAATTGGAATCCCCCAATTTTTTGTATATTTTTGGATTTCCCTTAAAGTATTAAACACTTTTTCTATTACATATCCTGTGGCCAAATCTAAGGGTTTTCAAAATATCGGCGCTTGTCTCTTCACTATCTCAAACTAACCCAAACTAACACAAACTAACCCAATCTAACCCAAACTAACCTAAACTAACCCAAATTAACCTAAACTAACTTGAGTAAAAAGACAAGCGCGCTTGTCTTCACTATCCCAAATTACCCCAAACTAACTCATATACTAACCCAAAATTATCATATTAAAAATCTAGTTTTTTGTAAAACAAAACATTTGCGGAGAAAAGGAAAATTATTTTTGTGCTAGTATTCTTGTGTAGAATCATTCTATAGAACGATATTTTTTGTAGCCGATTTCCGCTATTCTAAACTACAAAAAAAAAATAAAAAAATTCATTAATTAGGCATTTTCGGATAAAACTAATAACACCGTTTTAATTAATAGGTTTTCCTGGACCGGCCTATGACAAAAAAAAAATGGGAAAATTATCCAAATATAGGTTTTAACTAAATTATCATATAAAAAAATCAAGTTTTCTGGAAAACAAAACATTTGCGGAGAAAAGGAAAATTATTTTTGTGCTAGTATTCTTGTGTAGAATCATCCTATAGAACGATACTTTTTGTAGCAGATTTCCGCTAAAAGAAACTTGAGCCAATTGGGTTTGTGAATAAACATATTTGCAGATATTGGGACAATGTTTAGGGAACATCATACCCAATTTCTTAAGAAGATCAATGTGTGGGCCGGTATTCTTGGAGATGATAATTGGGACAATTTTCATAGAAGAAAACTTGACATATCTTATAAACTTGATCTATCTGTATACGGAGCCCGTATCATCAAACTTCTTCACCAACTCTATCACGTGTGGCCTACGTTTCTGTTAGGGTGCATGCCGGAAGTGTTTAATACTTTAAGGAGAATCCAAAAATATGCAAAATTTAAAATGACAGACGTTTAGCTTTCCTGAGGCACCCTGTATACTTATAAATATTGTTAAAATATGTCTCCCTTAAAACAAAATCTGACGTGTTTCGACGTTTCTTATGAAAACAATTTGTTCTTCCTGAAAATGGGGTGGCTATTTATGAAATGAAAGCACTGTATATTAAATCTTGTCTGGATTGTGCCTATAAGAGAAACCAGTACGGGAAAAGTAAACCAACCGATCCTGCATACTTAGCACGTCGATTATCTAGATCCATATGCTGTGAGTGCAGCTAGATTCTCTTATATATTAATGATACCAGATTCTTCTTCAGAGATTTATTTGCACGAGCTGCGAAAACTACCAATAAACAGTCCCTTTTTACTTTTAAAATACATTTTTGGTATGTCTGCGGTTCCTAAGAAAAAGGGTTTTGCATTAAAATGCCATTTTAAGCTCTTCTTTAATAGCGTTTCATCTCTACTATCCAATGGCCAGGCCGAATAATACAATTAATTTAACATTATGATCTACTATCAATGCTAGTATCAATGAAGAAAATGAGTGGCGTTCTGTGATTCTAGATACAGTAATAATAATACTGTCAATACAAGCACGTGATTTACTCATTACAGGTTCATGTTTGATCAAGCTAAACATAGTGATCTAGATAAAAACACTAGTGTTGTAGTGGATAAAGGAACCGATAGAAATATCATGGATAAATAAACAACGAAGAAATGATTATTTGATATAAGACGAAAAATAGTGAAAGCCTATGAAGTTGATGATCTAGTACTGTGGTATGGAGCAGGTAGCTCTCAAAAGGAAGTAGGTAGGAAGAAAGGTAGGTTTTAAATTTGGGACACATTATACAATTTATAGGGTAAAAAGGAATGATCGATATGAAGTAAGTTATCACTTTAAAGGGCATGAAATTATACAAATAGTATACAGCCACAGTTCCAGTTGATCAACTAAGGGAATTTATTGGAGGAGTAATGTCAACTGATTCAGATAGTAAAATAATACGGACAAATTGTTACATTAATTGAGTAGTTGATAATTGAAGGAAAGACACCTTGTATATGTCTGTTTCGAAATTTTATAAAAACAATGTACTAGAGGTCTAGTGAGTATAAAAACTTATGAGCGAGAAGCTTCATCAAACATAAAATTAAAATTATAATGAATGCTATACTGAACGTAAAATTAACCCAATAAGATATCAATACGGCAAAACATTTTGCTTTCTATGCACATTGAAAATATAATTTCGTAAAAATAAATTTTCCGTAGTTTATTTTTAGAGAAAAATGTTTTTTTTTTTAAATGGGCTTAGGCATATTTTCCTTTGGATTTTATTAATAAGTAACAAAAGGCACAGAAAAGTATATTTTAAAAATGGTTTTATTTAATTATGAAAGAAAAATTTACAGAAATAAAGGTTAGTTAAAAATATGTAATTGGGATATTACACAGCAGCAACATCAAATTATTCATAGATACCCGTTTGGGAATCAACATCTTCCTCCAAACCATCATTTTGCATTGCAGAGCGCGCAGCTGTCTCATTCTTATTCATTAAGGTTCTTTTTAAAAAATCAGTATCTCCTGTTGTTACAAAATCCAGCAGGTGCATAATGTTTTGATAGTTAATGCATTTTATTAGTTAATATTTTCCCCATATGCCAATGCTGGCTCTGCTGCTACTAGGCGACTTTGGCGAACTCAATGAATAAAGAATAGGAAGGGAGGAGCAAAATACATATTGACATTAGACCGGATTGGTTCTTGCATATGGCTACCCAGATTACCAGTGGCGTCCCCTAAAGCGATTGCACAACAAAAAAATAAATACTTATACTATGTATTTATATAGTTTTGTTGTTTATTACTTACTGGTACAGTGATCTCAAAAAAAGTTATAATTTATAAATATTGCCAACATGTATTTAAAAATACGTGTGTTTTTTGCGGATCATTTAAATGTTTTAACTTTGCTAGATACTTTAGGTATATTCAAAATATAAAAATTAAATTCCTTAGGACAAATTTCAGATGTGTAAACTTCATTTTATTAGCTAAATACCTATATAAAGAAATCTTGGGAAAATACCAAGAAAAAGTGGTGTGTGAACAATTTTGTTTTAGCTATAATATGATCCATTAATTTTTTGGAAAATTTTACCTGTTTTCTAGGTTAATAGGCAAGGTGAAGTGTTAAATAAAAAACATCACCAATTGACAATTATTCTAAATTACATGAATTATTATTACATGATGGTTACGAGGTATGTAAAAAGCCGCACTTATCCGGAAAAGAAACGGAACTTTCTGTTTTTTTATGATAATTTGCTGAGGTTCATCGGGACCCTCAATCGCTGGGTAAGCCTCAGCATTATGAGGGGAGATGTATCTCCCCCGAGAATTCGCACGATCAGGGTGTGGCGGGGCCATATCCTGATCGTCGGATTCGCAGGGAACTGATTAATGTTAGGCCCTGGGGAGTCGCGAACTTGGTCGAGGTGGACCCGCGAGGGTTGAGGCTTAGGAGGGCGGCAGTCTGGACTCCTGGGCTGGCGGCGGACATGTCTGATGAGGCAATAGTCCGCTGCCTGGAGGTCCAGAATGGTTTGGACTGCCGACTGTGGAGAGTTTGGAAGAGGACGACGGAGGAGAAGGGCTCCAGGATTGTGATGGGGGTGGACGACAGGTCCGCTGATACCATCGCGTCCAGGGGCTCTCTCCTCTTCTGCTTGGCGGTGCAGGTAAGGGTAACCTTGGCCGCACCGGGGTCGAAATCTGAGAAGGGGTCAGCGGCTCCAGACGGGAGCTCTCCGGAGGAGGGCCCCGAGGGTGAGCTCGCCATGGACGTGGACGTGGGGGCCTCTGAGGAGGCTGCCGGTTCTGCCATGGTGGGATCGCCGCTGGCCGCTCCTCATTCAGTGACCAGCGTAGAGGTGGGGCCTCCTCCGGGAGGTGCCACAGAGGAAGAGCTCCGTCAGTCTGACTCAGACTGAGGGGCGCTCTTCAGTACGAATGAAGGGTGGGCGTTGACCATGTCCATTCTACAGATAAATCTGCAGCATAGTAGGGCTGCTACGGCCCACCTATGCAGGAAGATAGTAGAGGAGGGTACAGCAATTGTACTTATTCAGGAACCTTTGATTGTCAAATCCAGGGTAAAGGGGCTGTCCATGACGGGATCTGTGTTGTATACACCGGATCCGACTATGGGGGACCCCAGAGCAGGTATATTGACAGTGAGACTGGAGGCCTTTTTCCTAAGGGATAAGGCTACCAGGGACCTGGTCCCTATCCTGGCCAAGATACCTACAATCGTAGGTGTACAGAGGGTGGTACTAGCCTCAGCGTACTTCCCAGCCGATCAACCTTGTCCGCCGGAGGGAATCAGGAATCTGGTTACCTACTGCGAGGAGGTGGATATCCCACTCCTGATTGGATGTGATAGCAACGCGCATCACATAGTGTGGGGCAGTGTTGGATCCAATCGGAGAGGGGAAGAATTGTTGGAATTCATTGCATCTGTGGGGCTGCAGGTGGCCAACAGAGGGAGTGAGCCCACTTTCTTTACTACGGGACGAAGCTCGGTCATAGACTTGACTCTGTGCACCAGGGATTTGTTCCCGGATATTACGAAATTGGGTGTGTCTGTGGAGGACTAGATGTCGGACCACAGATACATCAGGATTGAACTGGGCCCTTCCTCAGCGAGAGCTGAGGAGGTTAGAAACCCCAGAGCAACCAACTGTCAAGGGATCCACTCGTCAAATTGGGCAGTGTCCGTAAGCCAGGCGGCGCCTATACGTCGTCACCGGCGGATACTCTGCACTAGCTTCTGACCAGGCTCAACAGGTATGGACCGGGGAGGTGAGGGCGGGGCCGGGTTCAGCATTAGAGCTGACTACGGTACTGCCAGAAAGATGGTCACCTACAATAGGCTCAGGTGGGCGATTGAGACCTTCGCCCCGTTTAAGGCGGCAGGTGAGGGTGGAGTATTCCCGGCGCTGTTGCAGCGTGACGGAGGACTCCTCAGCACGCCGCTGATGGACGTTTTCAAGGCCTCTATCGCACACGGGTATGTGCCGAAGCCCTGGAGGCACAGCAGAGTGGTGTTCATTCCCAAGGCGGGAAGGAACGACTACACCGATACGAAATCGTATCGACCCATTTGTCTCACCAGCTTCTTGATGAAGACACTAGCGAGGCTGGTGGACCGATACCTCAGGGAGTGGGTGGCTCTAAGGGCCCCTCTGAGCTCCGAACAGCACGCATATCGAACAGGCAGGTCGGTGGACTCGGCCCTTCACCACCTGGTGTCCAGGTTGGAGGAGGGGCTGGGGGGCGGACGGCTATCGGTGTGCGTGTTTGCGGATATTGAAGGAGCCTTCAATAACACAGCCGTGGGTTCGATCTGCCGATCGGTGGAGCGAACAGGGGTGGGTCCGGTCATAACGAGCTGGATCCGCTCCATGCTCACCGGACGGAGGGTCGAGGCTAGGCTGGAAGATGAGGTGGCTCAGGGGGGGGGGGTTTGTCCCCCTTTCTGTGGTGTCTAGTGGTGGACGAGATACTACGCATCCTGAGAGCATAGCATGGGGTCTATGTACAGGCCTATGCAGACGATGTTGTGATTATGGCACAAGGTACTGAGGCGGAAATATTGCTGAGGCTTCTGGAGGAAGCACTGACAAGGTTTTCACAGTGGTGTAGGGAGAACGAACTCAGAGCGAATCCCAACAAGGTAGAGATGGTCATCTTCTCCAGGAAAAGGAAGCTGGAGGTCTCTCCCAACATCACGTTGGAAGGGACCCCCCTTGTGGCTAAGAAATGCGTCAAGTACCTGGGTGTCTGGTTGGACTCCAAACTGACCTTTCAGGAACACATTCGGCTCAAGACCGCGGCGGCGTTCAGTGCCCTGTGGGCTTGCCGCAGGGCGCTGGGAGGGACCTGGGGACCATGTTATGGATCTATAGAACGATGATCGCTCCGATGCTCATGCACGGATCGGTTGTTTGTTGGCCAGGATCCATGAAAATGGCGTCCAGACTAGTGCTGGACAAATTACAGCGACTTGCATGCCTCTGCATCACCGGGGCTATGAGGACGGCGCCCACGAGGGCCCTGGAGGTGCTGGTGGGGTTGCCCCCGTTGGCGGTCCGGGTGAGGCACGAGGCGGCCAGAGCGGCTATGAGATTGGCTGATGCGGGGATGTGGAGTGGCAACGGCTCCTGCCAGGGCCATTGTGGTCTATGGCGGGGCTTGTCTGGGGACCTAGCCATTCTGGGGATGACAGGTGACGCGATGGTTCCTGAGATAGGCTTTCCCGAGGGGCTGAACTTCCTCTTCCCTACAAAGGAGGATTGGACGGAGGGAAGGACGGGAACCTGGGATGGGCTAGTCTGGTTCACAGACGGGTCCAGAATGGGAACACTGTCCGGAGCTGGTGCGTACTGTGAGGCCTTGGGGCGGGAGCTATCTGCCTCACTGGGCGAGCACACTACGGTTTTCCAAGCGGAAATTTTTGCGATCATGATGGGGATCTGGGAGTCGTTAAGGCTCAATGTCGTTGGCGGGAGGATTTTCTTCTGCTCCGACAGCAAGGCCGCACTCATGGCGCTGAAGTCGGTCCGCACGCGCTCTCTGTTGGTAAGGGAGTGTAGAAGCTGGCTGATTGGACTTACAAAGGTTAAAAAGGTCACGCTGGTCTGGGTACCGGGACACTCGGGCGTACCGGGAAACGAGGCCGCTGATGCCTTAGCCAGAGAAGGCTCCGCACTCAGGCACTTGGGGCCTGATCCCTGTGAAGGGATCGCTCAGTGTGTTCGCGAAAGAGCCTTGGAGGCCTGGATGGAGGGTCGGGCGGAGGAGGTATTGCGGACGGCTCCGGGGATGAGACAGACCTGGCTCATGATACATGGGCCCGCGAAGAGTCTCGCCAGGGGGCTGTTGTGCCTACCTAGGAACGAGTGCAGGGCCCTGGTAGGATTCTACACAGGGCACTGTAGGCTTAGATGGCACCTGACCCTGCTGAGAATTGCAGAGGAGGGGGAGTGTAGATGGTGCATGGAGGACGACGAGACCCCATACCATCTACTTACGGAATGCCCCGCTTTCGCTTGGGCAAGATACAGAATCTTTGGCGTAACGTCGATCGAGCCAGATTCAGTGCGTCGTGTTAGTCTGAAGGAGATGCGGGCTTTCTTAAGGAGGACCGGCATCCTGGAGGTTCTCTAATGCGGGCTGGGGGCACAACGGGCCCAATTGGTGGCCTAAGTGCAAGGCCCGCTAGGGGCCACCCCTTCTGATACTGATACTGATAGTGATGAGAATTTTTGTATCTAAATGTTAATGTAAAAATATAAGTTTAGGCACCTGAAATTTACATACAGATTCTCAGCCAACGATACAGAAGTTTAATTTTCATATTTGAAATGGAAAAGTATCAAACATAACGTTAAAAATGTTATCCGTTAAATCCTATAGCTTGCCTTTAAAATAACACTAAAATATCTAATAAATTAGTCGGCCTTAAAATATTTTGTAAAATTGTCTGTAAATTGCTGTCATTTACAATTTTTTTTTTGGATTTTTCTTCCCAGTAATGCTTTTTTAGTACTTAAGCGACTGAGTAAATAAAATGAAAACGAATTTTTGGAAATTTGTGGTTGTATTCGTTTTAAATAAGGCATTGACAGTATATTATATTAAACTGCTCGTCAAAAAAAACGGCGCACCTAGTTTTTTGGACAATATTTGAAAGTTCGTTATTGGAAACCTACCGAACCGATTTTAAAAAACTTTGGAAATTCTGAATAGTTGATTCTTTGGTTCTTATGTCTAATTTTTGGAATAAGATAATTTGCACCTAACATATACTACAGGGTGTTAAAGAAAGAGATGTTTTTTGTACAAAACTTCAAGTTCTCCCCATTTATGGGGTAGTTGAGATTGATTGTCGTAATACCTCTCTTTACTTACAGTTAGGTAATACCTCGGGACGTTTTTGAGATTTTGTGGATATCTTGGCTAACTACGATTATATGGCAATTTTTCGAAAATCGGCGATATTTTCCAGTTTAGTCCCAATAATGAGCAAACTACGGAAGGTATCGACGAATTGTGAACACGGCGTCTTACGGTAGGTCATATGCTACCAGGTTATGTACGTTACGTCATCCAGTAAACCAGAAAGTTTAAATTATGCGATATGTTTTACACAAAATAATTTTTTTTTTGAAAATTCAAAATAGAAATTCAAACCAAAGAAAATTATACTTGTAAACTTAAAATGCGACCTTAATACCATGGATTATTAAGAATGGGGTATTTCTCGAAACGGTTTTTGATTTTTAGTGATAAATCAGTCAGTTGTCAAAATATGGTAAAATAAGGATATTACTTCGTGTAACGTTACCCTAAATATGCAAACGAGTTTTTGTCTCTTACAACCGTTCAAATTACACTCGAAATTACCTTCGAATATACAGCGTGATTGAGAAAGTAAAATGGTAACAAAAGAATTCATTTTTTAACAGAGGATCCTATTTAAGTACCCACCTATCATTTCAATTCTTAGGTATTCTAGGGACCATTTAGTAATATTCGTGCAATATTTTGTGAAAAACATATCCCCTAATCTGAACTTTCTGGTTTTATGGATTACGTAACGTACATAAACTGGTAGCATATGACCTACCGTAAGACGTCGTGTTCACAATTCATGGATACCTCCGTAGTTTGACCATTATTGGGACTAAACTGGAAAATAACGACAATTTTCGAAAAATTGCCATATAATCGTAGTTAGCCAAAATATCCACAAAATCTCAAATACGTCCCGAGGTATTACCTAACTGTAAGTAAAGAGAGGTATTACGACTATCAATCTCAACTACCCCATGAATGGGGATAACTTGAAATTTTGTAAAAAAAAAAACATCTCTTTCTTTAACACCCTGTAGTATATATTAGGTGCAAAATATCTTATTACAAAAATTAGACGTACGAGCCAAAGAATCAACTATTCAGAATTTCCAAAGTTTTTTAAAATCGGTTGAGTAGGTTTCCAATAACGAGCTTTCAAATATTGTCCAAAAAACTAGGTGCGTCGTTTTTTTTTGACGAGCAGTTTATATGACTCATTCTGACGTTATGTTTGGATGCTTCCTACGTTTTGATGATATTTCTTGTGTTTAAAGCTATTTTTTGCGATTTACTTTCATTTGGAATATTGTTTATTTCTTTAGTAATATATTATTGGAGATATTGCGTTATTTCATATAGTGTTTAATTAGATATTTAGTGGTAAAGGTGTGTATTTTGGATTAAAGAAGCAAAGTAAACATAGTCAGTTGTGCAGCTTGAGTCCCTTCTAAAACTCCAACAAATTCAGAACTTGGGATAACATTTCATCGGTAAGTACGTACCCACTTTACCCCTTATTTTTCTAGTTTTTACCATTTAATAAAGCAAAATAATTATAAATTCTGTGATTATTTACAAATAGGTGACAGATCTAATTATGGGCGTACCCGTAAAAAATATATTATTAAAAATCAATTTTTCTACAGCCGCGCGCAAAATAACTAATTGCTAAATTCAAATGAAATCGCAAAATCGATGAATGACATGGATCCTTATTTTGCGCGAACATGGAAAAGAAAAATCTCACTTTTTCCGTCGAGTGTGCTATGAATGGTCATGGAAACCGAAGATAAATAAATGACAGCCGTGCGTTTGTTACAGTTTGTTGCTGGCACTTCTGTTCTAAATATGCCCGAAGCCCGAATATAATATGTCAAAACTGACAGTCATTTGCCAATTTCAGAATAAGTATCGAAAAAAATGTGGATTTAATTTTAAAAAATGCTGCTGTAGAAAAAGTTCTGTGTGTTTTTCGAGCGCAAAGTAAGATTGCCGTTTTCAAAAGATTTATTTAACCAGAGGTTAAGAAATTCCGGTTAAATTTAACCTCTGGTTAAATCTAATATTAGTGTCGAACGATAGCTTATGAAAAACCAAGATAGAAAAGTGCAAACCATTTTGCTCTATCTTTAGCCGTTTAGATTTTACCGGCTGTCAAACTTGGTAAATGGTCGATTTTCAACTGTCAATATTTCAAAAACAGTAAGAGATAGGTATAGGACATTAGTTATGAAATATGTCTAGAATTCTCCGCAAAATCCCAATTTGCAATAATATATAGGGTGTTCTATTAAAAAAAATAAAACTTTGTTTAATCCCGCCTTTGTGGAACACCCTGTATACAACTGTGCTTTGCCACAAAAAACTTCACATCATACCCTTTATTTTTTGTATTTGACGTTTTTTTTTTCTAAAACGTCAATTGAGAAAGTTAAAGGGGGGGTTCCATTTACAGTGAAACACCCGGTACATACGTACTTAATTCTATTTCACAAGCCTTAATACATTAAAACCAAAAATAATTTTTTTCTCGAAAACGGTTCGTTTTAGCGGAAAAACCAAAGAGTCAACTTTTCTTCAGTTTTGATTAAAGCATTTGAATATGCTAACAAAATTACGAAAAGGCAGTGGCGTAACATAATTTTTATTATTTAAATTATTTAAAAGTTCTCACGGACGCCACTGACAAAAAAAAATTGGTTATTCAGTGCTATAAGTTTGTTTTTAAGTGATAATAATACCGACCGAGTTTGAAAGCATAATCTAAAAAATTTCAAAACCGATTTTTTTCCCAAGATTTCAACGCCCTGTATACCCGAAACGAGGCGTTTTCGGATATAAGTTTATATGGACTTATTTACTTATTTTTAAGTGCTAAATACGCTGTCGAAGTTTCCCGATTATAATTTGG